>JAZKJV010009305.1:0-272532 GCA_037367405.1 Ottelia alismoides
TAAAAACTACCATACATGCCTCCTCTTGGATTATTTACTCAAATAACATATCTATTAACATTAAGTTATCACCAAATTCCAGTATATTTTATCTGTATCGACTTTTATTAGTAATTTCATATACAAATAAACATGTAATAGATATTATACGATGCTTATCTTATTGTTATTCACATAAATGTAAAGAACCATACAAAATTAATCAACTATTTGTCACACTACAATAGAATGTGTTTATGTGATATTTTTTTCTAAAAATTGCAACCATATTATATGTTATTATATATAATGACAATATATTCTTTCAAAAATATTTTTTTATTATTGAAAGTAGCGACAAATGTCATTTATTTCTATATCAATTGCAATGAACCATATAATGATGCTTATGTATTTGTTACTTTTCAAAAAATTATCTATTCGCTATTTTTTCAATAAAACAGTGATGGTTAGGTAAAATTTAGAATAATAACAACAAATAAACTGTTGTTATCGCACTGTTGCTTATGATATAACAACATATATGACAACCCGTCATTGGTTTCAAGTATAAAATATAATTCGACAATATATAATATCACCATTATATACCAAACAATGGATGATATATTGACATATTAATATCATAAGTAATTTATAAAGAAAAAAAGGATACAAAATATCATTAAAAAAACCTTGACACTCTTGGTCAGATTTATAAAAAAGGAGTTTGAAATGATTACTAATATTTATATGGAAAAATACATACGACATAATCTACCCTTTTTAGTTCATCTTTATAAAGTTATCATGATAGTGTTGAAATTGATAAGTAATTTTTTTAGCTTGTGCCCCCTCCTCAAAATTGTTCTGGCTCCGTCCCTGGTAGAAGGTGCGTGAAAGGGGAGAGTGTTTGGGTGGGTGACGCGAAACAAGGGAGGTCGAAGGATAGCCGCTCCCTCCTCCTTCTGCCTCTTGGGGGTCGATGGCGACACCCTCAAAGATCGCACGAGGGATAACATGAGGGGGTGAACACAGGTACATGCAGCCCTCTCCCTTGTGCTATTCTGCATCCGAATACCTCCTAACTGTCTAGAAGAGGCGTGCCACCAGTTTCAAAGACATTAAACAGATCGGTGTGACCTCCATCCGAAGAGCAGATTGGACTGTGGTTCGTTGTGTAGCACAATAAAAGTGATGGAAAAGGATGTCATCGGATATTAAAATAGTTTTCTTGTAGGCCCGCGCCTTGAATAATGCAACCAGAAAAACTCTAATTTATACCCAACTTTCCCAACTTTTGGTGATAAAGCGTTCATCATGCAATCGATTTTTTCCTATATTACCGTTTTAAATATTATGGCAGAGATCGAATATTTGCTACAGGTGGACGTCCGCGCACGCTATCAGCAGTCTCAAATGATGAAGACGTAATTGAATTTATCTCGACGTAACTAGAAAAGTAGGCAATGGAAATCATAGGTATTTGCTGCTTCACGTCACCTGTGCGGTGTTTGTGTTCACTCTTTGAAGAACACGATCGCATAACTTTGAAAAATCGATCATATGTAAAAAAATAATGACGATAAACATATTTGCCTGCCTAATATTGGTTGTATCTTGGAATGAAATATTATTTCAAGTTAGATAGTCTGTCCATATTCTATGAAAAATTTCCATTTTCTCTTGTTTTAGAAATTCCCCATTAATCGCTCCTACTCAAACGACGCAAATGCCCAAAAGTGGCAATGTGTTCTGCAGCATCTTATATGAAGGGAAAATATTCACCAAGAAAAGAGAAATTCAAATTGAGTTAAGCAATCCTTAGTTTCAGTTAAATTCTGTGCCTCTGACTATTTTTTCAAAATTTATTGCAAAAATCCAACGGGATAGGTTACTCAACTATTATCGATCTACACATCTACCAAATTTCGTCTCAATCCGATATTTCTATCTACTTTCTAAAATAATTTAAAGTTCCTCAATCATCGACTTTTTCGTTGATGGATAAGATAAAGTAGCTAGAAATATTAAATTTAAATGAGATTTAAATGAAATTTGATAGCTTGAAATCAATTTCGCAAACAAGAGGAACAGCCGTCGCTGTGGATAAACCTACAGCAGTGATATGCTCTCAAGTTGTGTTGTTATAACAAGGATTGAAACTTAGAAAGGCGGATGGTGAATAACTTGTTTCCTTCTCAAACACTAACACAGTCGAGATCACTTCTTTTCTACATTGACAAGCGCACGGCTCATGCCACGCAGTGTCAACATAAACAGGATGGTCTGCGTCTGGGAGGAGATTCTTGATGAGCATTCTCGAATAAGTAAGTGGGTAAAATTTCAAAACTTGTTATTATTACAATAATTTTAATCCACGAATCCGAAACAAAAGGAGAAGGGGAAGTACAAGGGAGGGAAGGGTCATTATCTGATCCTCTGCCCAAGAACAGAGCACCAGCGACGACAAGCCTAGTACTGCTCACTACTCCATGGCGTGGACATCTCGGAAATCCTCAGGATCTCTTGCAAGTAATCCTCACCCAGATCCACTAATTCCAACTTCACGACCTCCGCTTCCGTCCTGTTCTTCCTCCTCCTCTTCAAAGAGTGCCTCCTCTTGAGCGCCATCGCAGGCGACCCCCCGTCGCAGCACTCATCCACCCCTTGCAGCGATTCTCTCACCCTCTCTACCGGGAAGTTCAACACTGCCGCATAGCCTCGCATGGCGAACGCTGCCTGGTCGTAAGCCAGCGCGGCATCCTCTGCACTGTCGAACGTCCCCAGCCACACCCGCACACCGTTCCTCGTGGAGTCCCGAATCTCGGCGGCGTACTTCCCCCACGGCCGCTTCCGCACGCCGCGGTAGGACCTCTCCGTCCTGTCGTCCTCAGAGGGCGCACAATCTGCGAGGGGCTGTGGGGAGGGAGAGGAGGATGTGGAGAGGAGGTGGAGGAGGAACATGTCCTCCGAGTCGTTCTCGTCGAATGGAAGGTAGGAGTGGGTGTAGAAGCTGGTCTCCGGCGAGCCCGCCAGGGAGCTGGACGAGGATGAAGATGGCGAGAAGTCCATCGAAGAAGAAGAAGAGGTACAGCGTCTGCGTTGGTCGCTCGATTTTTGGGTGTGGTGGGAAACGGGGGTCTATTTGGGTGTTTAAATACCCAAGTGAAGTGCCGTCGGACGGGAGGGAGAGAGAAATGGTCTGATGTGAAAAGGGCAGCGATAGATGAGGTCCGGAGAAAAAATGAGGCCCACCGGCACGTGCGGTGCAGGGGCCCCACTGGGAGCTTATGTATAATTAACGCACGTGCGTCAATGCGAGCCCTGGCGGCGTGGTGGATCTGAAATTGACCTTAGTAGAGTGGGTCAACTAAGGCAAAAATGGTTTTAGACGCATAATTGGTTGGAATCGGGGAGGATTGCATTGATTCACAGCAACTTTATAACCTATGGTTTCAGAGGGGGGAAATGCATTTACTTAGTAATATACAATATATCGAAGAATTCATAAAAAAAATTATCACGATTAAATTTACAAATGCACTTATATGTCGAAATTGAATACATGAATAAATTTGCTCATGGATATCAAAATAATATTTAGTATTTGTAAATTACAAAAAAAAAGTGACTCAACTTTATGTTGATTATCAAAGTTGGGACTCGTCTTTCTATTGTAATAAATTAAGGACCGAGTCATTCATTTATCCTAAATTGGATACTCTCTGAACCTATCATTAATTTATGAATTATTTGAATAGACTATTACTTTGGAATGACAATATTGCTTCAATCCCCATCAGGCATATCTCCCATGAATTTTGAGAGGAGATTAAATAACTCATGGGGAAGATCCTATCAATTGGGCACGTACAACACCAAAACCTCGTGCAGCTCCTCATGCATTGTAATACCTTCATGAGAAGTGGGAACATGTGGTGATCCACCGAGATGTTAAGGCTAGTAATGTGGTGAGCAGTTTGTTGACACATTGTCGCCACAAGGAGTCTCATGTCACCAAGCATCATGTTAACGAGGATTATCCTTGGGGCATACTCGAGTTTATGAAGTTTGCATACACGCGAGAGACCAAGAAGATTGAAGTTTCTAGCAGCTAATCCTTCTCTACGTAGAAAGGATATCTAGCTTGAACAACAAAGTTTCTATGTTGGAATCTTCTTACAGTTAGGGATGGCTTCTGGCAAAGACTATGCAAATAGCAAAAATGGTGCTCGAGAGATAAAGTCTCGGCCAAACTTGTTAGGGGTGATCAGAAATAAGAGATATGAATGGTGCTACTCCGACAAGGGTGGATAGAGCGAGACGGTAAAGGGTCGTGAGAGAAAGAATGAAGAGTTGAGAGATAAAGGAGGGGATGGTGATGGTAACGTACTGGTTCGGTGGAGTTTGCTCACAACTAGAAGATAGAAACAATATAAAAAACGTAGTTTCAGCGAGCACACATATCCCCATCGTATGGTTGCCATGTGATCGCTAGGTGTTTGTCCAATGGGTTGGCAAGCACATGTGCTCGCCTAATAGGTGCTCGGTAATAACATGCACACAAGCCTACCTTGGCGAACATCAGTGGTTGCCAGACAACTTGTATGTTCTTGCTTGTATCAGTTTGAGCAGCATTTGGAAGCATGTTTGGTGAACACCAGGCATGCATAGAGCATGCACATGTGCTCGCCCAGTCCAGAATAGGAAAAAAATTATACATGGTTTGAAGCTCCATCGAACCTGTAAGAATTGCTCTAAAACTACTACATGTGTTTAAAAAGATTATCGAAGGTCATACATGAGAATTTATTTACCTATCAAGTGATTAACATAACATGTATATTATGATATATTCTATATAAAAGTCAATAAATATAGAATAGCCAACATAATATGTGAAAATTGACTTGAAAGAGGTATAATTGTAATTGCGAACTTAAATGTAAAGTATGTAGATAATACAAAGGGAATCCAACATAAAATTACATATAAATGTAAAGACAATATCTATAATACAAATACAACATGATGGTATTGTTTATTCTTCACCCAAAAGATCTTTGATATCAAACTCTGCTTGAATTTTTTCTTTTCATTTTTTTATTTCATTAAACCTTGCATATATTTGAGCTTCTTCTTTAAGATCAGTCTCTTCATCTATTCCTCTTCTTTTTCATCCTTCCCATGCAACATTGTTGACTTTTTGTGACCTATAAAGAAATTATACACACACACACACATACACACACACACATGAGAAATAGGGTTACTTAGAATATACTTATATTACACTTGAATTAAATTCTTACATGTAAGTCGTGAAATCTTCCCACAGCTTGGTTACATGATCTACCATCATCGTCATCTGAGACTCCATTTGCGGTGTTGGTTGCTGTGATGATTGGAGCTATGAAAAAGGTCGTTGGACATAAGCATAATAAGTTTGTCATAGCCCCTCCACATAGTATGGAGGAAGATCACCAAGTGTAT
This sequence comes from Ottelia alismoides, assembly GCA_037367405.1. Taxonomy (NCBI): domain Eukaryota; kingdom Viridiplantae; phylum Streptophyta; class Magnoliopsida; order Alismatales; family Hydrocharitaceae; genus Ottelia; species Ottelia alismoides. The sequence goes on from JAZKJV010009305.1 coordinate 5,476, forward strand.
GCTTCCCATTAGCAAAACCAACATCCTTCTCGTCCAAAACCTATAAACAAAGTTTCATAACCACAAACACAAAAGAACAATTTATAATTAGCTAATCATATATTGTTTGATTTATTATACATGTTTCCATATAGCCTTATCAAATGCAGGTCGCTCGTCAACGGGAGTGCCAAACCATTTGTCGACATTGAGGGTCAAAAATCGATCCTAAAAGGGAAATAAGAAAAAAACAAATATTTAATATGATTTATAATCCGTTATTAACTTACAATATTCAAAAATTACTAACCATCATTTCTCCCACCTCAGGTGTAAATCATTGGGATTCACCATCTTTCCTATGCACATGGGTCCAAGCCCACCACTCTTGATAGATGATTCCCTTTCCAACTTGGTAGCCTGAACTACACACACAGACACACAGACACACACACACACACAGACAGACAGACAGACACACACACACAGGAAGGGGATCCTACTCCATGGAGAAGGTAACTTACCTACTCCACTTCTATTTTTTTCAAATTTTTTACTTTTTTGAAAAATGCTTCCATGGATTTTCATAACTACATCCCTCTAACATGTCATTCAAATTTCATTAGAAACAGAGACTCATATGCCCTCCATCCGGAACAGATAAATTTTAACGGTCTTAGATTTGCTGTAATTTATCTATCCCGGATGGAGGGTATAGGAGTCTCTATTTCTGACGAAATTTGAATGACATGTTAGAGGCATATAGTTATGAAAATCTATGGAAGTATTTTTCAAAAAAAGTAAAAAATTTTGAAAAAAAATAAAATTGTTGTAGGTAAGTTACCTACTCCATGGAGTAGGATCCCTTTCCTCTCTCTCTCTCTCTCATACACACATATATAATGCATATGTTAGAATTTAACATAAAAATGGTAGAAACTGATTAAAATTACCAGCTTAGTGCGATTTTAATTGTGATTTTTAGAACCACTTATCGATCCGTTTTTTTCTTTTCGACCCATCGTCGACCTCCTCACACACTCAACATCAGAATTGAAAGCATCATAAATCCCTACCAACCAACAATAAACGTTATTATAAGAAAATTATGTAAATATAAAGATTTTTATAATTTAGCTAATGCAAAAAAATATTACCGCTCCTTCATGCCCCAAGCTTGGGAGGGATCTCTACATCTCTATAAAATCCATCTCTTCTAGACATGTCTTTCGATGTGAGTCCCTTCTTGCCTTAAAGAATGTGTTGCATATTCTTTTCTCCATCGTAAAGGTAAATGCTTGACGATAAGTATCCTTTCCTAAACTAGGGTCTAAATAGTGTCTACATTGAGAATTCTAAAAAATATTACTTAACTGAATATTATAATTAATTATCTTTTGAGATTATAATTCTTACCAAGAACAAGTTGAACAATCTCTCATACTCCTTTGTGGGAATGTCGCACCATCAAAACTCTATGCATATTGCATGCGCCTTAATAATATTCACGATCTCTTTTAGAAATGTTGTTGCTAATAAGAAAATCCTTAAATAAAATTGGACTTAGTTCCTATATATCTATAGACAAAGATAATAAAAGATAATTTATGAATGGTATCTACATCTCATCAATTGAAATATATAGAAACGTATATGAATCAGAAGTCTGTCCTCCCGTAGATGGTTAATGTTTATTAATGCATTACCATGCAGAAGATGGAAAAGCCGAGTCCATAAAAAGATGTGATAGAGTTAGGATATGACATGACTTGAGCATGCATGAAGAGGATGATTTTTCATAAAAACCTTCATACATTAGAGGTGGAGGAACACTAAGAAACTGATAATACTCCATGAGCGCACACATCTCCTCAAAAGGAGGTCCAAAAAAGTAGGCAGGATCGAAGGCGTGGGGGCCATTGAGGTGGATGGATGACCAGGTTGTTGAAATCCATGTGAACCTCCATGTCCAGAATTTGCTATGTCCATAAATAACCATGAAAAAAGTTAATTAAAAGGTAGAAACTTAATTTAAATTGAACAATAGAAGATATATATACTTATAGAAGTTTATACCTTAATTTTCACCACTTAAATGGTGAGAAATATCATTAATTTCACATTACTGTCCTTGTTAGAAGAATCATCGCTTATATTATCCACATCTTCTATTAAATCAGTGTGTATTACCACAGGATCAACCAATGGAATATTATCAATAATGAGAACAACTTCTGCTATATTATCGATTCCTCCACATGCAGCTAACTTAAACAGGGCTCATTATAATACACCTAATTATAGGTCAACGAGAGCCGGGTGAGAATCTTTGCCGGGAGTGGCTTGGTTAAATTCTCTTGGATAAGTCCAGGGCTGAACACAAGGATACTAGTGATTATGTTATCTAATCAGGATCTAAATTATGCAATTAATCTACTCTAGTTCTTATATATGTTAATGGTACAAAATACTACAAGATGGATGCATGAGTTTTTATAAGCTTTTAATGCCAACATTTTTATGCTACAAAATGAATACAAATTCAAAGTGATGTACGGGACACATAAACAAACACACAATCACAAATGATACTCCTAAATCGATAATTTGACAATTAAGCCATCTATGTAATATCTCCCCAAAACAATCTCAATTTAAACAATAAATTGATCTCTTAAATTTAGTACATCATTTAATGGAATCAAATTTTATGTCAACATCATTTATGAGCGTGCTCCCCTTCGTGGTTAATTAATTGAGAAAATGTTGGTTGTAGCGATAGCAGAAAAGAAGCAAGCTATCAAACAAAAATAGAATAGAAGAGGGAGAGGAATGAATGAATAAGAAAATAATAGTCTTATCTCTTCTATTTTTTCACTTGTTATTTGCCACGTAAGTGGAGTTTTTTCCAATCAAGGGTATGAGCTTGATAAGAATTCCCGATCAGGGCATGAGATTTAAAAAATTCCCTGTCAGGGTATCGATCGGGGAATGGTTTGCCGATCGGCAAATCGTTCGTCGATCGTTGCTTCCCTTAATATGTTCCACGCTGATTGAATTTTATATACACTAAAAATAATATATAATATTATTATGGAAAGCTTATAAATTTTATATGATTAAAAATAACTGACATGTCTGTTGATTGAATTTTATATATATTTAAAATATATATAATATTATTCTAGAAAATTTTTTAAATTTTATATTATCAAAAATAATATAAAAGTATATCGAAAAGTAATCAGCAAACAAATGATTTACATTTTATATATTATTTTTATTAATATAAAATTTAAACATTTTTTGGAATAATATTATATATTATGTTTATATATTTAAGATGAAAGATCGAATCTTACTAATTTTATATATTAGTTTTAATATAATAAAGTTGAAGTGACGGATGAAATGACAGATGGAAGAATATTATTATTAAAAATAATATATAAAAAACAACCCATCGAACGGATGAATACACTTTCAAGTAATTTTATATTATTTTTAATAATATAAAATTAAAAAAAGTTTTCTAAAGTAATATTATATTTTTATTTTTCATATATAAAAAATTCAATGGACGCCGAACATGTCAAGGGAAGCAGTGATTGACGAACGGTTTGCCGATCGGCGAACCATTCGCCGATCGGTGTCCTGACAGGGATTTTTTTAAATCTCATGCCCTGATAAGGAATTCTTGTCAAGCTCATGCCCTTGATAGGAAAAAACTCACGTAAGTGTCTTTAGGCCGAATACAAGGAGATGGAGAGTGTACTCAAAATTCAAGAATAAATTAGTGATTGATTTTTATTCACGAAGTTGTTTTTTTATGGTTTTATGGTTTTTATTTTTAAAATTTTTTTATTTTATTTCTATTTTCTAATTTTTATTTGATTTTACAAAATGATTAATTTGGAAAAAGATATGATACAATATAGTAGATGAAACATAGTATAGTGTCTTGACATTTAAACTAAGTCTAGAATAAATTTGAAGAATGGAATTTAGATGGACCATAATCCACTTAATTTTAGAGGAACCTTATAAGAATAGGAATTAAGACTTTTTATGTCCTAGTGACTTAATTCTTTGAGTTAATAAGACTATGTTCACATGTCATCTCGATAAATCTAAGTAGAATATTTAACAACACACACATGATTTTTTTAGATCGTGGCTTACTTTGGATAAGCACTCTACGTGTAAGCTCTTCACAGAGGAGGTAGTGATGGGCCAGAATCTTTTGGCTTGGTAGCATACGAGGGTAGTGCATCTAAGCGGAACCTCTCGTCCTCCTCTAGGGAGGGAAGTATGTCTCAACCTGATTATGTGATGTTCAGGTCTAAAAACAGGATGCTATGGGGTTGCAATGATGCTTCAAAAGAGAAATAGTCTGCTGGCTCAAGAGGAAAAACTCCTTATGTACATGCTGCACCTTGTATATATTTTCAAAAAAAAAAAGAAAAAATATAGAAAAAATGTCGAATCTCCAAAAGTGGACAATCCTGATTCAAAAGTAAAAAAAGAATAATATCTTCAAAATCAAATATTTGTGAGCTTGTCGCAGATGACTTGGCTACACCGGTCTTGCATCCAAGGATAGATAACTACACCGGTTATCGTCCATTCTCTTCTCCATCCCCTCTTCTTGAGCTTTGTTGTACATGAACTTAGAGAAGAATTTCCCCGCTCCTCGAGGAAAGAGTTGCTAGACTGGGGGGATTAGAGTTACCTTGTTGAGAGAGGTTGTTTCTTTAATACTTTTGAGATGAGGAACTATATTTCACTTACACTGTACAAGTAAGAATTCATAGTCATAAGAATTTGTGTATGTAGACTTGTTCTGATCTGATTGTTGAGGAGACCTGAATAGGAGTCTTGTGGAACTTAGAGGCTGTTAGGTTTTAAATCCATTTTCCATTAAGGTTCCTACACACTAATAATCCTAAGGTCTGATAGAGCTCCATACTACATTTTTATGAAGATAAGTTTAAAGTCAACATTGTTCTAACTTCTTTCCTTGTTCTTTTCTTTATTTTTATTTTCACTCATTTTCCAAATAAGTGTTTGCTAAGGGACTAGCAAAGGTAAAGTAGAGGGGAATGATGAATCCACGATTCATCGTCTTTATTCTTTTATTTTTAGCTTCATTTTCTTAGTCAACCTCCTGTAAATACCCAATAATTTCGTTGCAATTATCATCTTGCATGCATTTGTTAAATATACATTTTTAACACTTTTTGTATACAAAATAAAAGAATAAAGAAGAAAAGAAAAAGGAAAGAAAAATGAAGGATGAATTTATGGAATAAATAGAGACTGACCCGAATCCCGAGAGAAGGCCAAGACTTGACCTGATCAAGCAGGAATAAAGTAGAGGGAGATATGATCTTTAATTAAAAAAATCTTAAAATAATTTGTACATTTGTTCCCTGTATATTTGTACTAAACTTGTATTATTTTATTTTTACATAAATTGACCTCAAATCAATTATTTTTGTAAACAAAAATTGTAAATAAAAATGTGTTGTAAATAATAAAAATATTTGTAAAGTAAATAATATACATATTACAAATAATCACACTCGGAAGAAGCCGCAAATGATGATTAAAATACCAATTCCGGATCCATATGAACTCAAATTGAACCAAACTCACTTCCACTATACTCTAAATTAAATTATCTTTCAAATGGCTATGATTTCATAATTTTTGAAATTACGGTTGAAAAATCAATTTTCTGGGGTGTTTTGTGCAGTTTTCCCACTTACTTATTGTATATATTTAATTCATATTTATTTTTATACATAAAATACATAATTCTAAATATTATTATCATTAAAAATATAATATAATATAAATAATAAAAATAAAAAATTGTTATTTTAAAATTATTTCCTTATTTGTACATGTGTATATTGTATTATATATACATAAGGGATATTTACACCCATAACCCTGGGTAACTTCGTAATTACCTCAGAAACCCTCAATAATCACGAATTACACCGAAGACCTTTAATAACTGCTTCGTTTTACACAGATAACCCTCCGTTAGTTTAATGCATTAACTCAACCAAATGGCTGAGTTAATCTAACCACTATGTGAACTAACGGCTGAGATTAATCAACAAAAAAAAGAAATGAGAGGAGGAGGGTTCGATGCTAGAGCTTGCTGCAAGCGGTGGAGGTACGGGAGGGGGCTTCGGGGGCTGGAGCTTGTAGGCGAGCAGGGGGCGGAGGCATGAGGTTGGAGTTTGCTGGCGAGCACGGGGCGGAGGCACGAGGTTGGATCCTGCGGGCGAGGGGGTAGGGGGGAAGCTGGAGCGGGCGGGCGATGGGGTGTGGAGGGGGTCCTGGAGCGTGCAGGAGATGGGGTCTGGAGGCGCGGGGCTGTATCTTGCAAGGGGGCGGAGGAGCTTGCGGTCGAGCAAGCGGTGGAGGCGCGGATTGCGGCCAAGCGGAGGGGCGCGGGGGGGGGGGGGGGGGGGGTGGGGGGAGCTGGAGTGGGCGGACGATGGGGTGTAGAGGGGGCCCTGGAGTGTGCGGGCGATGGGGTCTGGAGGCGCGGGGCTATCTTGCGAGGGGGCGAAGCTTGCGGTCTAGCAAGCGGTGGAGGTGCGGATTGCTGCCAAGCGGAGGGGCGCGGGGGTGGGGGTGGGGCTGGAGCGGGTAGGCGATGGGGCGTGGAGGGGGCTCTGGAGCGTGCGGGCGATGGGGTATGGAGGTGTGGGGCTATCTTGCGAGGGGCGGAGCTTGCGGTCAAGCAAGCGGTGGAGGCGCGATGCTGAAGCTTGCGGCCAAGCGGAGGGGCGTGGGTGGGGGGGGTGTTGGTGCTGGAGCGGGCGAGCGAGATGGGGTGTGGAGGGGGTTCTGGAGTGTGCGGGCGATGGGGTCTGGAGGCGCGGGGCTGGATCTTGCAAGGGGGCAGAGGTTGGGGGGGAGGTGGGGCGGAGCTTGCGGTCGAGCAAGCGGTGGAGGCGCGGGGCTAAAGCTTGCGGCCAAGCGGAGGGCCGCAGGGGTGGGTGGGCTGGAGCATGCGGGGGGATGGAGGCACGCGGGCATGGGAAGGGGGGAGGGGTTCCGACCTGGAGCTTGGAAGGCAGGGGAGCGGGGGTTGGAGGCGCGGGGCGGAGGGAGGTAGCTTGCCGGGGGCGAGAGGGAGGGCCTGGGGGCTTGCCAGGGGAGGGAGATGGGCATCATTTTCTCTAATGTACCGAGTGGCATCATGTTATAAATAGGATGTGTTTCGAAGGGTAGAATGGTCAACATATAACTTTTTCCGTTAGATTTAACAGAGAATTAGGACGGAACTTGACACAGGGTCATGTCATGTAAAGGTTAAGCATTATTCGGGGTTCTGGGTGTAATTCGTGCTTGCGCAGGGTTTCTGGGGTAATTACGAAGTTACTCAGGGTTATGGGTGTATATATCCCTATACATAATATTTGTATACAACTAATTTTGTTATATAAAAATCACCAAAAAATAATTATCCAACATTAAGTAATTAATTTAATTACGTAATTTGTATTTAATTATTTGATTTATTTGACTTAAAAACCTATCTTGTATATAAGATATGATTCCATACCTTTAATGGCCACCATTAAGGTGGCTAATTAATTTATATTAATTAATTAATTTAATTCTGAAATCACAATTAGTTAATTAATTCATCTAATTCATTTATTTAATTAACGAATAACACCTTCCCTTTTTGTACATTCATTCCTTTTGTATTTTTCTTCTCTTTTTAATGGGCTCCTCCTCCTTCATTCATTCCTTGATCAATCTTTGGTGGAGAGGAGCCCGATCTCCGAGAACAATCTTATTGAAGAAGGATGCCCAACCTCTGAGCTGTCCGGTGATAGCGCGTATACCTTTGTCGTGGTCATTACGACATATATGATCAGGAGGTGAGATCCAATTTTTTGGTCGTTTCTTTAGTGTAACTGTAGTATAGTCTTTATTTTCATCAAGCTTGTAGACTTTAAAACCCCAAAAATTCCATCACACATTTTTCAATCCAACACCGATTTTCCATCTCATTTTCTTCGATCTCTACATTTCATATTCTATCTCATGCAACTTATCACATTCGACCACACACGGTGGTCAGATCTTCGGATCTCTCTCCCGCTTCGCCAAGATCCACCACCATTCATGCATCCTCTTTTGTTTTAAATAGATAAATAAAAAAATACACATAATTATTTTTCTCCTATCTCTCATGTTTGTTTTGTAGAAAATAAAAAAATGAAAAAAAATAAAAATTTTTTATTATTGCTTCAGTTTACAGTTCCTGATAAAAAATAAAAAAAGTTTTTTTCTTACTCATGTTTTCAATTTATAAAAAAATAACAAAAAAAATACAGCCAGTTCAACACCGCCCCATCCGCTGCACGTCCTCCTGGACGGCGGTCATCCGCCACAGCGCTCCGCACAGCCTCCTCGGCCCGTGCCTAATGCACGCTAGTCGCCCAGCATCCTGATCACCGTTGCTGCGCGTCCAGGCAGCGGTGCGCGGCCTCCTGTCGCCTGCTCCTCCGTCGCTCTCGCCCGCGCCAGCTAGGAGCCTCCGTCCTCACGCACACCGCACGAGGCGGTGCTTCCCACTGCACCCAGGCCGCCTTCCAATGCGGCACCGCGACCCCGATCTACCGAGCACCGAACTCCGCCCGAAGGAGCACCCTTACCGTCAGCGCTTCCATCGCGTGGGAATGCACGGCGCCCCCCATCGCGCCCCTCCATGCGAGCCAGCCGCCGCGCGAGGTCAACGTCTGCCCCGCTCCTCCGTCGCGCCGCCCTCGGTTTCCCCCCCAGTGGCGGCAGCGACGACCATCCCCTGCTTCCCTATTCTGAGAGAACAAAGATCGAACAAGAGCAAAGAACCCTAGGGCTCAAATAAAAAATTGGGAAAAACATCAGAAGCGCCATGGAGTTTACAAAATTTACATCCACGTCTCTGGAAATTCACACATTTGCAAAGAGATCCTCCGCTCCAAACAGCACATGGTTTGCCCACCTTTAGTGGGTAATTTATGAATTTTCTACCGCAATCTATATATATTTTATATTTCAAGCAGAAACATTAAACAAATTGTGTTTCAGTCCCTATTTATCCAAATTTGATTTGCATGCTTCATCCTATTGAAATAAATGTTTCTATTACTCAATAAATTCTGGACAATTCATGTTATGTTTTCGCTTTGTTCCCCTTTATTCTGAATAAATTTCACCACATTTAAATTTCATTTGATATTTTTAAAAATTCAAAAACATTGTCTTTTTGTCTGCCCAAAATTAACAAATTCATAAAATTAAAAATTTTGCCTAAAAATACAAAAATATTGCAGGTGTATTTTATTGTCTTTTAATTTCTATCCAAGTATCAGCCATAGATCATTTATAAACTCTAAAAAATTAAGAAAAACTAAAACTTTAAAAAAAATTTAGAAAATTCTAGAAAAATTCAAAACTTGTGATTCCAATATCTGTTTGTAGATATTTAATTGTAGTTTAGCCTAAAAATAAGTTCCAGGAGTATTGCTCACATAAAGTATTTTTCAGTTGCAAAATACTATTGGATATGCCATGTTTCCCTTGATTTCCACTGTTTGATTTTCATAAAATCAAAAGAATATCATAAAAATTTGAAAAAATTATCAAAAATATTTTAAAACATATAAAACACAAAAACATTTTATCTATAATTTTCTAGGCAATTTTGACTATTCTAAAAAATATAAAAATAGTAGGGTGTTGTATATTTTTATTCCTGTGCTTTATTTGAAAAATAAAAAAAATCAAAATTCAAAAACCACTAAAAAATGTACTTAAGAAATTTGACTACATAGTTTTTTTTCAATCGTGCTCCTTGTGTTCGACCCTAATCGCTATACCATACAAATAGATTAGCGAAAACGTTTACTTTTCATTGCCTGATTTATCTTTCATTAAGTGGTTAAAAATAGTTTTTTTCTGTTGACCGAATCGATTGGTTGAGAACAACGACCCATTGAATAATTTTCCATCTTAACCGTATCGAAATCCTGTCATCAAGCACCGATGAAGACGGAGATCCACAAGCAGTCAGTCCCTCAACACAATGGTCTTAACAAAACCTTAGGTGTACAAGCACCAAGAGTTGAGAGAGAGATAGAGCACACATTTAGAAAGAGAGAGTTATTGCAAAATTTACTTCAACTTAATTGTGTAAATAAAAGGGCCAAAGTTAGCCTTTCTTTCATATAAAATTGTATGGCTAGGATGCACTTCTAATGCAATCATATTGAGTTGGACAAAATTTTATGGCAATAATTTGCAAAAATATAATTAATTTTAAAATAAAAACAATATTTGAGGACATTTTTTACTATATTTAATTCAATTAAAATCAATATTATTATCATCAATAAATAGAAATAAGAGAGCCACCTTCTAAGATTGAGGAAAGGAGTTAGCCTCCTTCCTTATTTGGAGAGTGGGAATCCACCTTGAGATATGAAGATATATTTTCTCTCTCCATATCTCTTTGATGTAATCAAAGGAAGTAAATAAACTATTTATGAACTTCACATCATGGAAATACGAAAAATTAGCAAATTATTTGCATAAAACGTTGTATGTTCATTGTATGAACAAGAAATTTTAGCATATTGATTTGTACTTAATGAAACCATTAAATTAAGAAAATTATTTTCATGACAATATTTACAATATTATAATTAATATTAATATGAGACCAGGGTTATCCTTTGAAGCATGAGTCTCTCAAGCAAGAGAACTCCTGAATCAAGTCTGATCTGTAGTGTCTCTCTCGTTGGTGCGGAAATGAACTGCATTGCTTCCCATGAACTTGGATGTCCTCTTCTTGAATATGGCTTCAATAAAAGACACGTAAGAGTTGTATAAACCAAATACTTTTCTCTTTCTATAAGGTACGGAATTCTTAAGGGTCTAGGCTCTCTAAAAATTCAAGTGAATAAAAGAGAGAGTCTTACTCTCCTTTTATATAAGTTGTACATGCCTTTTGAAGAGTCTTCTCTTCAAGCAGGCATGTGTAATGATGACACTTATATTTTAGATTAAGGGCTTAATATCAAGTCCTTGTTTACTAATACAATTATCTCCAATTAATTTAAGTAATAAATCAAGCAATAAATCAACAAAGAGTTTAATTCAGGGACTCTTTTACAGTGGCATCACGTGTCAATACAGACACCCAACAAATTCCATATATGGAATGAGATTGTTGCTAATGTATGAATTAAATAATCAATAAATAATGCAACAATATTAAGAGCCCCATTCTCAATAGGACTCAATATAATGGTGCCATGTGTACAATAATTGTACACACCCCATCTTGACTAAATATAGTGATGGTTGTTGCCTTCTATTTATCAAACAATTATATTAATAATCACATTATCAAGATTGGAGAAATTATGAAAATAATCCCTATACTTAATGGGTCATATTCATAAGCACAAAAAATGCAGATCCAATTTACATTAACGAAATTATTGCAAATCACTTCACATATAACTTCATGTCTTTGGAAAATTTATGCAAATCATATTTACATATATATTATTTAGGTGAATCATATTCATATGAATATTAAGTATCATGAATTATCATTCACATTAATTAATGAAATATATTTTGTGAGTCAAATACAAAAATTCCCTTGTTAGAAAATGTAATAATAACAATTATTACAACATTGAAATATTTAAGTATGAGTTAGATTAGGACTCATGGGATACAAATGATACTTCGAGATAATATCGAGGAGATCATAATATCCATGTATATTGACTTGAAATATGGATGTCAATCCAATTTCATTGTTATACCATGCTTGAAAGTGATACACTCTTATCAATTGAGCTCGAGTGGACACTTCACACTCTAAATGAGCTCAACAAGACGCAAGGCACTCTATGTGAGCTCGAGAGCATATCTGTGAATTAAACCTATCTTCCTTGATAATTTATAATCAAAGTCCAAACCATTTGGTGATTATAAATAAGCTCAATGAGATTATATATTTAAATTGAAATTGGAATTCGAAATTGGAAACAAATGAATTCAGCTTTAATCCAATTATTTCTCAAATCATCAAGCTAAATGGAGACACTAAAATCCACCTTGTTTCATCACTCCCTCGGAATGGAAGTGTCATGATAGATGATTTATTATAATAGAATTAACCTTGAGTATTCCCAATATTTATTCATCCTTCACACTAGAAAAACTTTGATATATCTGAACTTGAGACCCTAGTTTAACTGTCTTCTTCAAAATAAATAAATAGAGTTCTCATTTGATAATTGTGTGATATTAATAATCATATACTTTTCAAAAGTATAAATTAATATCTCGAATTCATGGCTTATTTCATAAATAAGACGACCATGCATGGAACTCATTTTTACCCTAATTTATCTCATGGTCAAGATCTGTCTTCTGGTTCATCAATTATGAACCTATATGGTACCTTTGGGAGATCTTACATCTCATATGTATTAATATGCACACCAACGAGCAAGTATATGGACCACAGTTAGGTCACCAACCTATTGGTCTGTCAAGTGTGTATACTCAAGCATATAGATCCATATCTGTAATAGGTCAAAGGGCGTGTGCCTGATCATGACAGTTACGATTCAAGTCTTAGTTTATCTCAACCTCATCAAGTCAAATCTTTGACTTGATTATTCCAACGCTTCTGTATCTCTATTCCTATGCAGAGGACCTGCATCAAAATGTTAGTTGGAAATCAGTCTATAGAGAAAGATTGCCATCATTTTCTCAGATTGGAGATCTTTATTGAATATCACATGTTTGAAGTCTATTTGTGTACTCCCAACTACATGGTATTCAATATGGCCATTGTACATAATCCTAATTATATAGAGGGACTTAATAGTAAATGCATTCATATCTATTTATTCATTCATTTTAGATGTACATGATAAAATAATAACATTTATTACATTAATGGGTCATCAAGGGCTTTCCAGTTCAACATTAATCTCATTACGTTAAATCTTTATTCATATAACCAACAAAATATCACCAAATAATTTGCAAATTATTTATGAGAATTGCAAATAAATTAATATTTATAAATCATATTCATTTGTCGAAACTAAATGTAAATCATGTTTACATTTAATTGCTTAATGTGAATCCAATTCATATTAATAATTAAACTGTGAATCATATGCATACTTAATCCTCTATATGATATTGTGGATTGCATCCACATTATCCATGAATATAATGGATAATGTTATCCACATTAATCTCTTCTACGTTAATTAATGACAATTTAATTATGTAAAATATCTCTCTATACATCTGAATAATGTAAATCACATCCACATTAGTTATGATAATTAAATATGATTTAAAAATCATTATTTATCTTCATTTTAGAATGTGCGGATATTATCTAATGGAACTATTTCGAACTCTTTCAAGGATTGTGTGCATTATCCACGGATACTTTGAGATAAGGCCATGGCGACTGTATATATAGTGACTTAATGGTATACGTATTATACATACGTAGATATATAGTAACACATCTATCTTAAGTCAAAGTATGGGTGCCTATATGTGAGAGCCTACAACATAGTGACGAGTCTGAAAATGCCCTACTTTATTGTGCGGAAATTATTGAGCGTTAAAAAATATAGTTTCGTTGTAGGCGGGCAATCGGAATCGATCAAGAGATAACCACGAGAAATTCAATTAATTTTAATCAACGTGGTTTTATATTTATTTATTTGAGCATGTCCCAAGGTTGAACTCAAGGAGACAAAGGAATAACCTAAAATTTGTCTATCAAAGTTCATGTACAGTTTTCGAGATGATAATTTTTTTGATATTTTTAATGCAATTTAGGTATGCAATATGCAAAAGTGGCCAATTTTAGGGACTAAAATGTAAATATCAATCAAACAGTGTCCAGAAAATATTAAACTTGGTCGACATGTTAACTATGATGAAATAAATGCGCTGTAATTTTTTTGGAATTTTTAGATGTAAGAAAAATATTTTATGAATTTATGAATGCAAACGTAATGAATTTCAATTATTAATTATAGTAAATATGAAACCTATTTATTTTCAAGGGATAAAATTAAAGATCTATAACTAGGCGTTTGATCTAAGAAAAATTCCAAACCTTAAAAATATCAGATTTAATACTTATTAAAAATTAAAGATTGAAATATGAAAAATGAATTTACAGGATAAATTATGTATGCGAATGCAAATCTTTTTAGGCAAGATGTAATGTACAACTAAATCTACAATCCATGATTTTTTTGGCAATTTTCAGAGAAATGGTTAATTAGTTATGAATTTTCAAGCACAAAATGGGTAAAATAAGCAGTTTTCTACAAAAAAATAATTAATTATTAATTAACCACCGATCATAAAAAATGTCAAACATATGCCATGATGTAGAGAATTAGTTGCACAAAAAAACGCTTATTTTTAAAAAATAAAATATTACAATGTAGAGGTTCAAAATAAAAGGGGAACACATGGGTGTTACTGCAAATGACAACAATAAAATAACGCAAGGAGGTAAATGCAAAATTTCCAGCGATCACATGTGTCGCACGTGACCTCTAGACGACAGTGGTGGTGTTGTAATTTGGAGGTCCTCCGAGGGCTTCTTCGCAAAATTTTCCACTCTATACACGAGTATCACGTGCGGGGGTTCTTCTTGGAATACGATCAACCCCTGGGGGGTCTTTGCAGTTGTCTCCCCAACGCACGTGCCAAGAACATGAGTGGGGGTCTCGGGCTTCGTTCCTGGTGTTGGCTTGCAGCGGGGAGAGGCTGAGTCGGTGGAGCGGAACCGTCTCCTGCAACGGTCGACGATGGAGAAGCTCACGTAGAGGAGCCTAGCGTTCTGGCGTTTGACAGTGGAGCCCGTGGCTGAGAGGCAGAGAAGATGCGTCTGATGTCGATGACGGCGAGGTAGTGGTGGAGCCGGGCATTGAAGATGGCGGAGGAGCGAGCGAAATGGAGTAGACGAACGTTGTTGGTGTTGTTGGTGATGTTCGGAGAAGAACATCGGTGAACGCGGGACCGTCGATGGAGGAGATGCCGATGAAGTGCGGAGACGGTGAAGTGGTAACATTGTCGGTGGAGCTGTAAGGGGGTGTAGTGGAAGTTTGGAGGAGGGTGCCGGCGAGGCGTCGTTGACCGGTTGCGAAGCTGAACTACGGAGGAGGAGGACGTCATTGGCTCGACAACTGATCGGAGCGAAGCAGTAGGGGTAGAGGGGGATCGTCGTGGACTGCAACGAGCTTGCAAAGCTCGGATCTCACCGGAGTTGAGCGGGGCCCCGGGCTGTCACCACTAGGGCCCTCTTCGTGTGCAATCGACGGATAATGGATGGAGGGGCATCGGTGAGGTTATATAGGAACGGCGAGGGTGTCAGAGATGGAAGGAGATCGATGACCAAAATCGTTTGGATTTGATGGTGGCGAGATCGGTCATAATAGAAAGGCAGTGGCGCGATTCGCGGAGGGCGGCATCACTAATTTGGGAAGGTCATCGGGGGAAGATTGGAGGAAGGAAGTAGGGGATTTGATGGAGATACACGGGGATTTGACAAGCTCGGAGGGATGCCGTGAGAAGGACGGAGATTTTGCGGGGAACGACGTTCATGGGGGAGGAGCCGACGGCGCCTCCCATATTGGGAAAGTTGTTGGAGGAAGAGGATGCATAGGGGCCATCCGATCGGTTGAGATAGGATGCCCCAGATGCATCGACTTGGCATTTATATATATTTTATATCTTTCAAAATTTTTTTTATTAATTTCTTTATAAAAATGAGTATAAATAAATTCCAAAAGTGGGATACACGTGGCGGCTCCAGGAGCGGCCACGTGTCAGCCCCTGAAAATTTGAAAAAACAAATACAAAGAAAAACATGGAATAAATAACAAACTACTCTTATCGAAAATTTTTCTTCACAAAAGTTTCTTGCCTCGATGAGATCCACAACTTTCATGAAGAGACTAAAACTAAAATCAATCATTTGTGCAAAGTGATATTTATGGGGCATCCCAAAAGAATACCTTGATTTTTGGGTTTTCTAATTTTTTTATCATTTTTAAATCAAACAAAATACAAAAAAAATGATAAAATCATAGATAAATATTTATACATTAATATTTTTTTTTCAATTTTTATTAACTAAGAAAAATAGGAAATAAATAAAAATGTAGAAAAGACAACTTTTGTACAGACAACTAGTAAAGACTCAGTAAATTTCTTTCATTTCAAGCTCAGTTTGGGATTTGGATTTTTATGCATTTTAATAAAAATTTTATCAAAGAAGACAAATTAAAAATAAATAAAATAAAATGAGTCAATTATATACATAAATAATAGGTCAAAAATCGCTAAAATACCAAATGTACAAAAGAGGCCCAAAACCCAGCTTTCACATATAAGCTTTGATTCATTTGAACTTGGTCTTGTTTTAAAGGTATTTGAATGTACATTAGTACAAACGTGAGTAGGATCAAAATTGAGACTGGATGGAGATATATCAAGGTTTTAGTTCGGAAATCCTAGAACTAGGGTTTGGGGTTTTGGTCCACTTATTTAGGTAAGTGACTTTTTGTATTTTTTATTTATTCTTTTTAGTAATATTGTATATAATGGAGGTAGTTTTAGGTCATTTGGAGTTACCATGAACTAGTTAAAAATCAGGGAAGTTAGGATATTTTACATGTCATTTTGTCTATGATTTTGACTTCTTATTTTGGGCAAAATTGAGTGATAAAATGTCATTCTTATCAAAACATGCATGAATGCTAATTATGCAATATAAATGAAGAAATGTCAATGAATTTTAGGGAGTTGAGATTAATTCATCATTTTTAGAGTGATGAATGTGAGATTCATCATCCCTCTATACTAAAACCATGCTCGTCCCTTAGCATAAAAAAGAATGCAATGAGGTGAAATGAGATTGGGTTCCATACCAAGATCATGAGCATAAGGTGAAAATAGAACTAGACCTAACCTTTGGAATATTAGTATGGAGGAACTTCTGTGAGACATCGAATTTTAAAATCAATAGCATTCAAGTTCTACACATCATTATCACAGTTTCGTCTCAGAAGTCATCTTAGACCAATCCTCTTCCCAAAGCATAGCCCATTAACATTGAATAATTGACTCGTATGTGTGAAAGATTTTAGCTCTTCCCATCCAGAATGCCAGATTACCACGCAAACATCCTCTCCAGTAACGCTTCCTCGGGGAGTCAGATATTTCCTTCTAAGGTATGCCTCGATGTATTCACAATCGAATAGAGGGAGAAATTAGAAGAAGGAAAAAAGAACCGGAGTGTATTCACTTCTCCTTGTGAAGCTGATCAGTGTAGTCGAGTCTCCACCAAGATCTGCAAGTTTTCTTAAAGCTTAGACCTTTTTGGTCAAATATTTATTTGGTAGTTGCTTCTTTGTATTTGAATTTTTGGTAGCTTTGCATGGATATTGTTGTGCCCCTACGGATATGGAATCTTTTTTTCCGTAAATATTTTGGGGTCTTAGAAAAAAATTGTGCCCAGCCATCTATCCCTTTTCTGAAGCTTTATTTCAACCTGTACTCCAGTCTTTAGATTTCCACGCTACTAGAAAAGAAACTCACATAGTCTTCCAATATCCCGTCTGAGTTGGGCTAAGTGCATAGTGCGAGAGTACAAATTAATTCCCTATTCCAGAGTCGTACCCAGAATGAAGAGACCAGCTTAGACACTAAGAGTCAAACGCTGCACATTGTCATGTGGAACTCGAAGAATTAAGTCACAAACCTGAATTTTAAAATCCTTTTTCTCGATGAAGTTCCTCTGAAAATTAGGTGGATTAAGGTCAAGTCCAAAGTACTCGTGGTTTCTGCTTATAACTCGGTTCAAAGCCCAATGCTTTTCACAAATGCAATGAATATAATGTGGATGCAGTAGGTGTGTGAAATGCAGAAACATTTTTTTTGGCTTTTGTGATTTTTTAATTATTTTCTAATGGAAGAATTTTTTTATTTTATTATGCAAAAATGAATAAGAAGCCATTTTTTCAAAAAAATTGGTTGAACACAGTAGGTGTTAGTAACAAAAGATTTTTTTTGTTTTTTGTATTTTTATTTATTTATTTATTTATTATAATTATTTAGTTACCCTCCCCGTAAATACATATAGACTTACACGAAAGTACGAGCTATTGGTAAAATATATACACAGTATATATACATACCCCCTACACTTAGCGAGTGTTATGTCCCCAGAGCACAAGAAGCAAAAAGAAGACACAGCTCGGGCTAAGCGTAAGAAAGTGAAAAAGAATTATAAACAATAGAAGTATGCCCGCCCCCTATACTTAGGCTGTGGACAATCTAATTATAGAAGAAGAGCGGAAATGAGGCGGTCGGGATATGTGAATAAGGAAGGCATATACATATGGGCATCGGTTCCCCCCATACTTAGGCTCTGATCAGCCTAAGTATGGAAGAAGGCTGGAAATGAAGTAATAGAGAGAAGGAGTTTGATAAGGAGAATGGCATTGGTCCCCCCTTGTAGTTAGGCCTTGGCCTAAGTAGAGGAAGAACATGTACAAGGATACCAATGTGGCCGGGAGGTAGGGTGGGTAGCCGATGATAAGGCAATTTTCGCTCGATCTTTTTGTGAACCTGTGGTGGGAGATCATAATGATAAGAAGGAGATGAAGCATATGATTCCAAACCATTATCAATGTTATCCTCAGAGAAATCATGCTGGATAGTAGATGACACATATGAGTCAGATGAAAGATAACCATCATCAAAGTTATCCTCAGAGGAATAGTATTTGAAAGTGGAGGCACTACACATATTCTTGTCTTTTAGTTTCTTTAGTTGTTTTCTCAGAATTCGTTCCTTCTTGGGATCAAGCGATTTGTCCTCGGGTGAATACTCTGGAGCACTAGTCTTAGTCAGCTCATTAGAAATTATTCCGGTATATTTAATGAGACCAGGAGAATCGACTTTGGATGAATAATAGTGCAGAACGGGAGTCGTCCAACGAGAATCAAAATTTGGATCCTTACGAAGATAAGGTTTTAAGGATGTCAAATAGACCTCACTCATGTAGATTACCTTTTCCATACATGATGGGGAATCATCAGACAATTCCTCTTCCGGAAGGTCGAAAGCAAATTTCTTTTTAGGAGCATCCATTTTGTCTCGTGAAGGTGTGGGTCCTGTGAGTGAGGTGTTGATACTTGAGTCTTCAGATGAATAATCATTGAAATTTTTCTCCTTGGTCGATGTTCATCCCGCATATTTGTTCTTAGTTTTCTTAATGTTGGTGCACTTCTGAGTTGGATTGATTTGGTCAAGGTAGTCAGATAATGTTGACTCAGGGTGGGCCCATGCATATGTCTCAGGATCATATAAGAAATACTTTTCTAGAGCAGCATGAAATGAAATAGTAGGGAGAGTCTCTACATGTTTGTTATCAATTAACTTGTTGTTGGTGCATTCCGGTGTCAGGTTGATTTGATCAATGTGGTCAGAGGAGATATCGGCCGACTCAGGATGCGCCCATGTATAAGTCTCAGGATCATAATCGGAGTCATTTTCCATGGTGAGAGAAGCAGGAAATGGAACAGGGGGAAGAGTCTCTAAACCAATAGTCTCCTCAACAACCGCTATCTCGGGTGTAGCAACGGGGTGGGGCTCTTCTACCGCTTGGTGTTTATGGCTGTTGACGACTTCATGGGTTGCCTCAGAAAATCGTGGTTCCTCAAAGACTTGTTGAGATCGAAGTGCTCCCAATGCTGTAAAATTGATTTCCCGAGTCTCACATTCAATAATTACCTTAGACAATGCCAAAATGGCTTTATGAGAATGATTGGAGACTGGGTGAATTCTCCTTGATATTCAATTTCAATGATCATGAAGTTTATTTTGAGTGGAGCACCTTGGAATGTAATGAATACAGAAATGGTTCCTCTCAGTCGTTTTATCGATCGATCAGCCAGTTGAACGATCTCTCGTATCTTCCTGATAGGTCCAAGTTTGAGCTCGTTAACTACAGAGGTCGAGAGGATATTAATTAGTGAGTCGTCATCAATTCAAGTATGGGTAAAAATTGTGTCTTTGATTCCACAGTCAAATCTAGGTAACCGCTTCACTATACGGCTCTTGGTTGTTCTCCTCAACACCAAGGAGGTGGCCATTGACAAAATATGTCTTTCAATCTTTGTTCTTATCCTGCCCAACTTTTTCACCGTCGATTTGTTCATTACAAATCCTTTAAGGTCGGGGAAGTGTTCAATGTTCTGTATTAAGGGAAGTTTAAAAATCAATCTTTTCTCAAGTGCTTCCCGTACAATAGGATCCAAATTCTTCAGATCTTCTTCAGTTTCTATTTTTATGTCTTTTTCTGGTTTTTCGATTTTTTAGTGTTTTTTAATATTTTGATTTTTTTGGTATTTTATGTGTGGTGTGTGGATGTGGTGTTTGTAGATGACGAGGCATTTTGATTAGCCGAGTAAGAGTCAGAGTTAGAGTTATTCCCAGGGGAGTAATATGCAAAAGTGCCACTGTCAGAGTCGTCCCTAGAGTGAACATAATCCATGGGTTTCTGAATATCCTCAGGTTTCTCAACATTAGATCCATTTATTTCATCCTTTCCTTTCATACTCGAGCATCCGTAAATGAAATTAGTCGGTTAGTGAAGTTTTTGAATTTTCCTCCATCAATTCGTATCTCTTACTTATCCTCGAAATGTCATCCTCCAACGAATTTTCAGGATCAATCATGTGAGAAGTCTGTATGGTTTCTTGATTTTAAGATTCAGTAATTGCATCTTCTATTTTCATGTATAAGATCTTCTTGGAATTTCTAATATATGAACTTTATTTTATGAAAATTTCTCCACAAAAATCATGGAAGGAGTTTGCTTGATGTGAGGGTCACTATTGGTCTCATACTCAACATGGTGGGATTCGGGTATGTATAGTTGGTTTGAGTAGAGCCCATTCCTTTGGTAATGATTGCTCAGACCCTCATATTGTGGAGTCAACATACAGGGAATATGTTTGTCAATTTCATCAATCCATTCCTCTGTATGAGTGCCATGTCTGAAGGTGGGATTGTCATGGTTAATCCAATATGGAAGATTATAAGGTGAGGGCCAATCCTCTTTATATGTTCGGGCTTCCATTTTATTCTCAATGGTCAAATCTAGTTGTGGATTTGTGAAATATTGACCTGTTCCAACAATATGGTGAGGAGGGATTGAAGTCAGATGAAGTTGTTATCTTGGTCGATCATTTGTCTCAAAAATGGTTTGATGTTCAAATGACTCATGAGTTCCGACGAGTAATGGGTCAATCCAAGATGATAGTTTCTTATTTATGTTCAAGAGTGGAGAAGGTGGATGATGTGAAGAAGTGTTAAATTCGATCGGATTCATCTTGTGATTAGAATCTCCCATGAATGATGAATTGGCATTAACAGAATATGAAGGATGGATTGTATGGTCATAATACAGAGTATTGACATATGAAGAAATGGAGGCCTCAGTCAGTTGTTTGTTTGTATGATCTGAATACAAAGGATTGTCATTCATGAAGTAGGTTGGATTTGTAGAGAGGGTTGGACCTGTTTGTGGCTGAGAGTCTCCTGTGGAAGTTGGATGATGTCTGGTTGGAGGAGGTTTTGAAGGTTTGGGTCTAACCGAGACAAATTCAGTTTCATAGTATAGATCAGATGGATACTCAGACAAATGTTTTGTCATTTTTGAAAGAGCTGACATAATGGATGACGATTTGGGTTTGACCGTGACGAATTTATTTTCATAATAAATCTGGAGGGCACTTGTACAAAAGCTCCATAATTTTCGGTGGGGGTTTATTTTTTTACATAATGGGTCTTGGTTAACGAGGTTCAAGTACCAAGGATATTCAACAGAAGAAACCTTAACACTTTCAGATCAAGAAAGGAGAGTGATGGCACAAATGTGCGGTTTTTTATTTTTTGAGATCGGTTCACGCACATCAATATAAACATAAATCGAACCCGAGGTTCACCAACTCACATAATGAAGCTGCAAGAGTTCGGCAATTATCTTTTCAATTTTAGTTGGTGATAAATCAATATTGGAAAATAATTAGCGAGTTGTTAGGTGCCGAAAATTTTCTTAAAGACTGTCCCGAATTCTTACGAATAGTTGCACCTACTTTCAACCATTATAGGTGTAAGTACGAACTGTAAAACGATTACTTGTGTTACTTAAGGACGGAACCTTACGTAGTGTCCTTTAAACCACCCACTCTGCTAAGGAAATCCGAACCGTTTATCGGCTACCCGAATTCCTCACTGAGAAATAGTTAATCATTTGTAGAGTCAATAGTCTAAACGAAAATCTCGGAGCGGGACTCTAACCTTAAGTGTCGTCTCTCGCTCACTCGGATAAATAAATGCATCCAAGGTGAGGGTTGTTCTCCCGCAAAAATTCTTGATTTTATGAGATATTTAAAATCAACTATATTTAGCAGTCCCAATTTTAATTAGGCTATCACTAAAAATTTAAGGTGAGCACAAATACATGTCTACCATCTAGTCCCAATTTCCTTTTAAAATTATGTGACAAAACATGAGGGAAAAAGCCTATGCACGTGAAACAATGATGCATGCTCAGATAGAAGACTTATAGTGATTCCTCGCAATTTCCATTTGGGATGCACTATAAGAATTGAAAGTTTATTCTATATGAATGCAAACCGATGAAAACCATACCTAGCAAAAAGTTTTATTAATCGGGAAGAAATTATTTTGAATTTTTGACTAAGTTAAATGATCTAAGGTGTGTCTATATTAATGTGAAGTGTGGTCCTAGGTTCTACGAGCATAATCAAAATTATAGAAGCTCTAATAGTCGTATGTGCAGGTCTATCCTAAGCACCACTCAAGTTGGGCCCCACTCGCATCGGAGAGTGAAACAGGCCACGACACACCACAAAAAAATTTCAAGGTCTTGTTACACACACGAAAGTCCAAACGGACACCGCTATAAATGAGAAATTAATTACAGAAATTAAAATTGCATAAAAATAAATCCTAAACTCTACGCTCTCTCACGACTCGACTCGATCTTAATTTAATTGTGGTTTTTCAAGCATCGGTGAAGATGCATCAGTTTTGTGAGAAACCTCTCCACGTACGTCGGGTACCTCACAAGAAAAATAAGAGAGAGTGTGTAAGAGAGTGACATAAAAATAATCAAAAAAATAAGAAAGTAAATGCTGGAAATAAAATAAATACAGAGAGAAGAAAAAATTTATGGAAAATATACGATAAAGATTCGGGGGTCAGACTGTCCGAATAAAGGAAATCGAACAAAAAATTTTTAGACAAAAACTAAGTCGTTTACCTTGCTGCAACAACGCCCTCTAACGAGTTCGAAAATGCCATTCTTAATTGTGAGAAAATTATCAAATATTTAAAAATATCGTTTTTATTGTAGGCGGGCAATCAGAATCGATCAAGAGATAACCACGAGAAATTTAATTAATTTTAATCAACATGGTTATATGTTTATTTTATTTGGGCAAGTCCCAAGGTCAAACTCAAAGAGGCAAAGGAACAACCTAGAATTTTTTCTATCAAAGTTCATGCACGGTGTTCGAGATGGTCTTTTTTGGTATTTTTAATGCAATTTAGGGATGTAATATGCAAATGTGGCCAATTTTAGGGACTAAAATATAAGTATCAATCAAACGATGTTCGAAAAAATGGAACTTGGCCAAGATGTTAATTATGATAAAATGAATGCAGTATAATTTTTTTGGAATTTTTGGATGCAAGAAAAATATTTTATGAATTTATGAATGCAAACACAGTGAATTTCAATTATTAATTATAATAAATATTAAACCTACTTATTTTCAAGGGATAAAATCATCCAAGATCTATCACTAGATGATTGATCTAAGAAAAATCCTAAACGTTAAAAATATTAGATTTAATACCTATTTAAAATTGAAGATCGAAATATACAAAATGAATTTACAAGGCAAATTATGTATGCAAATGCAAATCTTTTTGGGCATGATGTAACATACCACTAAATCTATAATCCATAATTTTTTTTGGCAATTTTCAGAGAAATTGTTAATTAGTTATGAATTTTCAAGCACAAAATGGGTAAAATATATAGTTTTTCACAAATATTTAATTATTAATTAACCACCGATCACAAAAATATCAAACATATTCCATGATGTAGAGAATTAGTTGTACGAAATGCTTATTTTTTATAAATAAAATAATGCAATGTAGAGGTTCAAAATAAAGGGGGAACACAGGGGTATTTCTCCAAATGACAACAATAAAATAATGCAAGTAGGATTAACTTGTAATTACTAGAACCATGGAGGGGATAAGTGTAAAATTTCCAATGATCACGTGCGTCGCACGTGACCTGTGGTCGGCGGGGGTGTTGCTGTAATTTGGAGGTCCTCTGAGGGCTTCTTATAAATTTTCCGCTCTCCACGTGAGTATCACGTGTGGGGGTTCTTCCTAGAATATGGTCAACCCCTAGGGGGTCTTTGCAGTTATCCCCCAACACACGTGCCAAGCACGTGAGTGGGTGTCTCGGGCCTCATGCTCGGCGTTGGCTTGCGGTAGGGAGAGGCTAAGTTGGTGGGCGGCACCGTCTCCTACGGCGGTCGATGGTGGAGAAGCTCGCACGAAAGAGCCTAGTGTTCTGGCATTTGACGGCTGACCAACCCAAGCGACTAAGGTAAAGGTACTAAATGGTCGTCGCGACCTCAATCACTCGGTTGTGTCAATCAAGAAAAATAGACCACCAATAATAGATAAAATCAAGTCGAAAATCAATAGCGGTCTTGCTATTTTATTAACCTGGTATAGCGACCAGAGTCGAACACAAGGAGCACGAATTGGCATCGCGGCCTACGAAGTAGTCAAAAATCGAAGGAAAAGAAATACAAAAGTGTTTTTGGTGGTTTTTAAATCTTTTTATATTTTTTTGGATTTTAGTTAATTAAGAAAATAAGAAAAGCAACTAAACAACACACTTCAACAATTTATTTAATGCACTAAAAATCAACCAAAAATTCTAATAAAAATATTTTTGTGTGTTTTATAATTTTTACCATTTTTAGTGAATTTTGAGATTTTTCTGATGTTTATTTAATTTTCTAAAAATAAAACAAGGACTGAAACTGTAGGTACTGTCCAACCGAGCTAAAGGGACCTAGATAAAATATCTAGAAGCCCCAAATTAGCCTGGAGGTACTTTTCCTGTATTATTGGGCACCTAATTTATTATTTTTGGGTTTTTAATTTATTTATTAGAATTTTTATGAGTTTTTGAGTGTTTTTCAATTTTTAGGTGTTTTAGATAAGGAAAAATAGCCAAAAATGGCTAGAAAATCAAGCAAGCAACGACAAACAGTAAGTAATTTTTTTATAATTTTTAGATGAATTTTAATATTTTTTGTGATTTTTCAAATCAGACAGTGAAGAAAATACACGTTTTTGAATTTTTAAAAATATCAAACAGTGTCTAAAATGTCTCCAAAATTTAAAGAAAATTTTACATCATGGCAGGAGCCATGTATCCAATTTTCATCAAATTTAGAGGTGATTTGCTATTTTATTCAAAAATAAAAAGAGGGTACTGTGCACAGGGACCTAAGTGCAAATACCCGAAGTCTTGAGGGGTCTGGTGCAAAATTCCCAGGTAAACACGCGCGTCGCGCATGCCTGAGGCACTTAGGGACCCAAATGTAAGAAAAAAACTACTTCCGAGGACTATTTGGTAACTGGTACCAAAAGTCCAGGGGGTAGTCTGCAAATAACCCAATAAAAAGCGCACATGCACAATTAAAATACGCATAGGGGTATAAATGCAATATCTCAAAAGTTCTCATTCATTACTTAACATCTCAGAACTACAGGGCATAGAATGCAAATACACCAGAAAACCACGTGTCGAAGCACGTGCTACATAACACACAGGGGCATATATGCAAAGAAAATAAAGAGCAGGGTCCTCTATGCAAATATCCCAAAAACTAAACAACTACTCTAAATATTTACAAGACTAAATGCGAAATAAAAGAAACGAGAGGGCCTAAGGGTAAATTACGCTTTATTAATGCGGGGTGCTGGATGGACGCCACGTAGCAGATGAACGGTCCAGATGCGGGTGGCTCTCCAAGGCTCAGCTCCTCGCGATGATCGAACGGTGACGGCGTAGCCACGTGGAAGATCCGGCGGTGGCGGTGCGTAGCTGCTACGCCTCTCTGGATTCGACGGCTGGGATCAGTCCTCACTGATCGGACGCTAGCTGCAGCTTCGTGGATGAACGGTCAGGATGTGATCTGGAGCTCTGAGGCTGATCGGACGGTCGCTGAAGGTCTTCGAAGAACAGGCGGCCGGCGAACTTCGCCGGCCCAGTACGCTCGCTCCGAGCCTCCTCGCGGGGGGCTGATGATCGGAAAATGGTCGGCGTGGGCCTCCGCGTCAGATGGGTGTCTCCGATGACCCGACCGAGCCCTGGGGGGCTCCGGCGAGGTCGGCGGAGGAGCGTCTCCTGGCTCGAACGGGAGAAACTCATATGGTCCTCGTAATACCTGCAAAATAGGTCCAGAAGACTCGCGGGTCGAGGGCAAACTGCCTCGACCCGGTTAGGCGAGGTGAAGGTGGTCGATGGTGCGATATGGGCGAGCTCCGACGAATGTGTGGACGGAGGAGCTCGAGCCCCAGCTCCTGTGCGAGCTGGGTTGGATGGAGGTATGGAGAAGGTGCGCGGGAGGAAGGCGGAGGCTATGGCGAAGCCTGATGGTCGAACGGTGGTCGGACGTGATCGGTATCGGCGGAGAACGACGGCGGAGCGAAATGGGGGAAATCGGAAATTAGAGAAAAGAAAGAACTACAGGTCTACCTGGGTGGCTGAAAGGGCTGTGGTCGAGCTTGCGCAGCTCTGGGTCTTCGCCTCAAGGAGCGCCGACGTCTGAGGCTCGAGCTCCAGCTCAAGGCGGAGCACGGCGGTGATACTCGCCGGATCAATGGACTCGCACTCCCTCCTCGCTGCAACACCACGGGGGACGAGCTGTCACTCTCGCCGATGCAATGGAGCTCACCGGGGGGTGGAACGAATGGCCAAAGATGGGAAGAGGAAGAAGAAGGGGCCTTATTTATAAGATGTGAAATATCAAATTTCAAATGAAAATTCGGCGCGCGAATCGAGGCGGGAATTTTGAAATTTTATTTGGGCGAAGATGAGAGTTGTGCGCTCTTTATTTTGGTGAAGAAATCAACTCGATTCGATTAAGGACCCGCTCTAGAAAATTTGGAGAAAACGCCTCGACGGGCAGTTTATTTGTGCTGAATGGAGGAAAAAGACGAAATAGGGAAAATGACGAAACAACAAATTAAATAAGAAATGAATAAAATAAATAGATATATAAATGGTTTTAAATTACAAAATAATGAAAATAAATAATGTTAATAATTTAATAAATAATTTTATGATGATTTTTAATAAATAAAATAAATTAATTAATTAAGGTAAAATAAATAGGAACCTTTATTAATAGGTATAAAATACCTATGTGAAACATACTTTATTTTATTTTTGATTATTTTCAGATTTTATAATTTTTATTTTTATTTTATATAATTAAAATAAATATATACAAAACATTTAAAAAATACAATATGCGCACAAATAAATAAGAAAATAAATAAATAAAAGTATATACAATGTATACATATATACAAGTATACCCATAAGGTCCCAAAACCTACTTTTTGCATATTAACTCTGATTTCAGTGAAACCACTTTTATTTGATAGATATTTTTTATAAAATGAACTTTAAAAGTGAGTACACTCAAATCAGAGTTCATATGGCTTAGTTATGAGGTTCGGAAGTTAGGTTTTACGGCTTTTAGATTTTGAGATTTATTGGTATTTATTAACAATTATTTTTAAATTATATTTTTGTATTTTTTTATGTATTTTTATGAACATTTTAGAAAAAGAATTAAGTTATTTGGATTTACAAATAAATAGATAGAAAATAAATAAGTTTTATACACATAATGTACATATATACAAAGGGTCCAAACGCCAAAACTCACACATCTTATTCCATGATTTTTTTGGTATTTTTAATAAATAGTATTAATTATAAAACGAAGTTTAAAAGTGAGTTTGGTCAATTTGGAGTTTTCTATAAATAGTTATGAATCTGGGAAGTTAGACTTTTAAGATTTTTAGGTTCATTGTATTTATTAATTAATTAATTGAATAATTTTTCTGATATTTTTATAAATTAGTATACATTATTACACACAACTTTCAAGAAGGAAATATTTTTATTTGAAGTTGTTTTATTGATAAATAAAATATGTGGAAATATGTACAAGGTGGAAAATAATGAATATATACAAGTGAGAATTGGTTTTCTTGATTTTTATAAGTTATGGACCCTATCTCCCCCTACTTTATTCCCGGTCGATCAGGTCAATTCTTGACCTTCTCTCGGGGTTCGGGTCAGTCTGCATTTATTCCATAAATACATCCTTCTTCATTTCTTTTCTTTTTCTTTTCTTCTTTATTCTTTTATTTTGGTTAAAAAGAATGATAAATATACATTATTAACAAATATATTGTGAATGGTAAATAATGATAATTAATGAATATGTACGTGTGTTTTACTAAGGATTCTAGCTAAAATTAAAAGAATAAAGATGATGAATCATGGATTCATCATTCCCCTATACTTTACCTTTGCTAGTCCCTTAGCAAACACTTATTCAAAGAAGACGTGAAAAAGAAAAATAAGAAAAAGAAAAGGAAAGAATTTAGAACAATATTGATTATTAAACTTGTCTTCATAAAATTGAAGTATGGAGCTCAGTTAGACCTTTAGATTATTAGTTTGTCGGAACCTTATTGGGATCTACGTTTAAGACTCAACAGCCTCTAAGTTCCACCTTTCTATGGTCAAGACTCCTCAATAATCCAGATCAAAACAAGTCTAGATACACAAACTCTAATGACCATGTATCTTTCCTTGTACTGTGTAAGTGATATGTAGCTCCCCACCTCAGAAATGACAAAGAAACAACCTCCCTCGACAAGGTAACTCTAATTCCTCAGTCTAGCAACTCTTTCCTCGAGGAGCGGGGTATTCCCTTCTAAGTTCAAGTTCAACCGGCTCAAGAAGAGGGGGAAAGAAGAGAATGGACCGTGGCCAGTGTAGCCACGTATCCTTGGGAGCCCAACCAGTGTAGTTAAGTCTCCCGCTGCAAGCTTCATGAGATGAGAATATGCGATACATAAGCTTTGCTTTATTGACGATATACACTCCGGTGGGATTATTAAATTTTCAATCCGACCCACCACTTTTTTGGAGTTTTTCTTTCTTTGCACTTTTTTTCTTTTCCTTTATTTTCTTCTTTTTTTCTTTTTCTTTTTTTTGATGTGCATATTTACAACATATCTACATGGTGCAGCATATACATAAGGAGTTTTTCCTCTTGAGCCAGTAGACTATCCCTCTTTTGAAGCTTTATTGCAACCCACAACTCCTGTCTTTAGACTTCATCACCACCAGACCAAGTTGAGACGCACTTCCTTCACTAGAAGAAGAAGAGAGCATCCATCTAGAAGTACTACCCTCATATGCTACCCCAAGCCAAAGGAAACTGCCTCCTCACCACCTCATCCGTGGAGAGCTATGTGTAAGGTGCTGGTGCAAGTAAAGCCATTGTCTGTGAGAGTCTTGCGTGCGTTGTTAAGTGTTCTACTTAGGCTCATCAAGATGACATGTGAACATAGCCTAGTGGACTCAAAGAATTAAATCACTAATGGACTTGAAAAGTCTTAACCCCAAATCCTATAAGGTTCCTCTGAGAATTAGATGGATTAAGGTCTTAACCAAGCTCCATTTTTCAATTTTATTCTAGACTAGTTTAAATGCCAATACTATTCTGAAAAATGCAAATGCACATGCAAGAAAAATTTACAAAACTTTTTTTAAGAGAAGAAAATAAAAGACAAAATATTTTTTGAAAAGTTTTTCAAAGAATTTTGCAATTTTTATGGATTTTATCTTCTTCAAATTTTTATGTATTTTCAATAATCAATTATACACATTTTATATAAAGTTTTACAAAAAGACTTTTTATTTACAAGTTTTATATACAAATTTTACAAGTGGATTAAATATACATATTTTATACACGGATTTTATATACAAGTTGTAAATTACATAAATTACAAATAATTACGGCTTTTATTCACACGTGGATTTTACAAGTTTACAAAAATAATTTTTATACCCATAATTTATATCCCACGTGACAAAATATTTTACAAAAATTTACAAACCATTTTACAAAATTTTTCAAAACATTTTACAAAAGATTTACAAATAATTTTGAAAATAATTTTACAAATCATTTTACAAAAGTTTTACAAATCATTTTACAAACAATTTTACAAACGGTTTTTGCAAACATTTTATTTTCACACATTTTACAAACAGTTGTACAATATACATAATTTTGATACAAAAATAAGTTACAAACATTTTACAAATAAAAAAATTTTTACAAACATTTTACAAATCATTTGTACAAAAATAATTTTACAAAAGTTTTTACAAATAATTTTTACAAATCATTTTACAAAATGTTTTACAAAATATTTTACAAAACTTTTTACAAAAGAGTTTACAAACATTTTTACAAACATTTTTCAAAACATTTTTATTCCAATTTTATAAATAATAGCCATATTATTAAAATACAAAGTACGAGTTATGGATAAAGTATATATACAATATATACGACACCCCCTATACTTAGCTCAAACTATGTCCTCATAGTGACCAAAGAGCGACAAAGGAAGATATAACTCGTGCTAAGTATAGAAAAGTGAAAAGAGTCCTATACTACAATGACTCAAAGAATAAAGAATGAAATGAATGGAAGTCGGTGATCCCCGCTATACTTAGGATCAAGTTATCCTAAGTATGGAAGACTGTACAAACGGAGAAGACCGAGGAAGAGATATATACAAAATCAACGAATCTACTTATCCCCCCTATAATTAGGGTAAAAGATCCCTAAGTATAGAAAAGAATATCAACAGTTGAGGGACAAGAGAGGGAATAGAAGAAACTCAGACAAATATATACAAGATAGAAGGACGACATCACTCTCCCTATACTTAGGGTGAAGGATCCCTAAGTATAGGCAACAAAAGGAGTAATGAAACAGAACGAGAATGAACAACTCGGTGTCTACACCCCCCTATACTTAGGATAGAGTACATCCTAAGTATAGCAAAAATAATCCTAAACGAGACCTGGGGTGTAAAACAAAAACGGAGGAAACAAGGAACAAATCAAGACGAAACAAGTATATACAAAGTAGACAATGTTGAGGTGCCTCTCAACAAGCTCTAGAGTTTACGCCCCTAGCTGGGTGCAAAGGTTAGGACAACGCAGTATCAAGGTTCAAGACAGCATCTGTGAGGGGAATACCGTACTGTCGTCGAAGTCTTGGTATGAGAACAACAACGAGGTCAACAGTGTAAATGATGACACCCAAATAAGAAATCAGGAGGGTGTCTGCTACCGGCCAAGGATATGGGAAGATGTGATTGGGATCCGGTAACACAAAAGAAACCATCGGCTCAGGATCAGACTGGAGTGGAAGTGTGGAGCCGAAGAAATTAAACGTGGAGAAGAATGGATCAGTCATGGAATCCTCCACGTCAATCAGTGTCTCAAAAAGGTGTAGAAAATCAAGATCAGGAGACTCTCTAAGAAAACTGACATCCGATGCATATAATGGAGAAAAATCAGTCAGATCATCAAATATCTCAAGGATCGGCTCATCCTCGCGAGGGTCGTCGAGGTGAGACAACTCAGAACTAGAAGGATCAGAAGACTCGGTTTCGTGGTCCGACAGATCGAATACACTCTCAGAAAATGAAACCGAGTACACATCGTGTATGGCATTCTCCCGCAGATAACCCTCAGGGAGGAATGCGAGATCATCGGTGAGAAATAGAGGATCAGGATCTATAAGGGCATCTGCGCTGCTGTCAAGCACCCACTCTGTGCACCAGGCTGCATCATCATCTGAAATCTGGCTCTCGATAATCTGGAAGCAGGAGAAGGTATTGGTCATCATCGCGGAGGCTGGTAAGGTGACTGCGGCTGATCCTCGCTCTGCGACAATGTGATGAATCTGTGATTCATCACATCAAAAGTCAAAAATAGAGCCTTGTTCCCGAGAAAATAGAAGCATATTTCCTTTTATCTTGCATAAATAACACTCATGCATGCATTCATAATTCATGCATTTTAGCAGCTCATCTGCATTTAAATAAGAAGCCAGAAATCCCCTGTAAAATACTTCTTCATCAAATAACTTCCTCTCTATAATATATGTATATACTCCTTAATGATATAGGGAAGAATGCCAAAAATCACCCTTGAAAAATAGCCCAAATACCCTGAGAACCCTTGTACATTAAAACACACATAAAGCCCGCATACAAACTCCTACTTAGGTCGACTCACTCTTAGAATACTACATATGAAAAGACCTTTAAAATGAGACTAATTTCATTGCAATTGGAGCTTGTATGAGAAACTTGGGTTTTTGGGTCATGTTGTATACTACATATGTATATTTATGTATCTTTGTATTTATGTACCATATTTGACCTCATCTCCGTCTTTGGTCAACATGAAACTTGTAGATCTCATCAAGATCTACAACTTTCATGTTTTGAGTTTTTCAAATTCGGCCTCCTCTCTCTCTACACGTGTTTTCCTTCCAGCCATTCACAGCAGGCCACGTGGCGCCCTCTGATTGCGCCACGCGGCCCGCTGCTCTTTGTCTCGTCCGCCCGCGCCCTCCGCCCGTTGGATCTCGTTTTTGATCCAACGGTCCAAAGCCTTCCACGCTGCCCCTTGGCCTCGATCGTCAGATCGTCCCCCGCGCATCATCTGATCCCTCCATTAGCGCCGCGCTCTCAGCCTTCCACGTGGCGGCATCTACGCCACTCCGATCGCGCCCCCGATCCTCTCATCACAGCCGCCCATCTTCCAGCGAGTCTCAACCCTCCGATCTAAACCCTAATCTCATCCACACCGCTCGCACACGCTTCGCTCACATCACGCCACGTGGTGGCTCCACGACCCTCAGATCGCCTCCCCTCGATCTGATCTCGCCCGCTCCCTAGTGATTGAATCTGGGCCGTTGGATCACAAGACCAACGGCCAAGACTTCGTCTCCTACCTCCCAGGCGCCCCTCTCTCCCACGTTCCTTGCCTTGCGGGAGGGGCGCCCCCCTTTCCTTTTCTGGGCTCACGTCAGCCATCTTCTCCGGCCGCTGACCTCGCCACGACGCTCCCCACTCGTCCCTCTCCCTGCCAGCACCCTCAATCGCCACCACCTCCACCATATTCGCCCCACGACAGCCACCAACTTCGCCACTCACCCACTCCAGCCGTCACCTCCACCTTATAAATACGCCACCTCCGGCCACCTTCATCCGTATCCGCCACTCCAGGAGAAACCCCCGAGCTCAGAGCTCTCAATTGGTGACAGCAATTGGCCGTCTCTTCGAGCGAAGACCGGCGTCTTCTCCGGCGAGATCCTCGGCCCACCGCCGTGTCGCAGCCACTCCTCCGAGCAGCTGCACGAGCTCGGGGCTTTACCGACCTCTTGAGCGACGACCTGGAACTCCCAGCGGAGCTCCAATTCCCAGGTAACTCCCTCCATCGATCGCCGATCTTCTTCTTCTTTTTCTTGCTTTTTCTCGGTTTTTATTCGCTGTCATTGATCACCCTCGCACCTTCCACTCACCTCGGTGAGCTTCGCGTCGAAGCTCCGATCCTCGCTGACCCCTCCACGCTCTCCGACGACGCATACCACCTTCCTCCGACGAGAAGCTCCGCCATTTGGCCGGAGCTTACCCGCCAGACAACCGCACTCCACCGTAGGCCTCGCCGCTCACTCACCTCACCTCCACGAACACCTGCACGCCTCGGCTATTCGTCTAACCCTTCGCAGGTCCTCAATCCTTCATTGGCCGGAGCCTCGCCGGAGCTCCCTTCGAGCTTCATCGCCGCAGAGCTCCAGCACTCCTCCAAGGATCCAGAGACCACCGGAAGACGCCCTGTGCTCTTCCGCTTCTTCCGAGCTAGGTGGGAGCTGACGAAGCTCATCACCGGAGCTTGGCCACCGAGGCGGAGCTCAGCAGTCTTCACCGGAGCGCAGCCATCTCCTCCGCAGGCGGCGGAGGCCCGTTGAAGGAGAAGAAGCAGCAGCCGTTCGATCCTCTGATCGAACGGACCTCGCCTCGCCACGCGTCTCTTCGCCGCCTTCGTCCTCGACCATCGATCACACCTCAGATCGGACGCCTCCCCAGCCGCCACGCGCCTCCACCGACACCCCTTGGATTCATCTTGATCCAAGGGCCGTCAGGCCGCCACGTCGCCCTATCCGAGCCTCGGCCTCCAAGCCTAGGCTCGGGTAACCCGAAGCTGCTCCGAGGCTAACCCGAGCCTCCAGAAGACCCGAACCTCACTCCGAGCCTCCGACGCCCTCCGAACCTAGGCCGCCCCACGTGAGGAGCACGTGCGGCCTGGGATATTTGCACCGACGCCCCTGGAGCTTTCACAAATTGCGAAGAGGTCCCTGTGAAGCAGACATCACGTGAGGAGCACGTGATTCGTGGAGAAATTGCATAGAAGTCCTGCATTGTATAGGTAATTGCATTTTAGTCCCTGTCAGCACGTTTACTTATTGAAATTTTATTTTCCAGTATTGCATTTATACCCTTGTGTTTGCACGTGTCCATAGCATGCATTTTTCATCATTTTGACATTCTAAAAATTGCAAGTTGTTGAGAATTTTGTCCTCTATCTTTCTGTACACGTGTCTAATTTTTGTTGGCTTAATTGAATTATCAATGAATTAATTGGTTCATTTGTGTCATATTTTGCCCAGTGATGCCATTTGATTTTTAATTAAATATCAGTGCCTTCAAAAATCACCAAAAATTCACAGTAGCTTAAGGACACCATTTTCAACACTCCATAAAAATTTCATGTCATTTGCACGCATAATGAGGCCTCAATAAATAGTTTAGTGATTTTCTTTTTAATTAATTCATTTCACAACAAATTTAAGTTCTGTCAATTTTCCTAGGTCCCTGATCATTAGACCTTCCTAGGATAATTTTGGTTCTTGGAGAAATTGTGGTTTGATATTTATTAAAAATTAAACACTGAAAATCACTCTGTCTGTTTGTTTAATTCACAGGAAATTTATTTTGAGTCGAAAAATTCCAAAAAAATTAGTGTAGGTCATTTTCATCATAAATAATCATCTGGCCAATTTTCATTATTTTTGGACTTCGTTTGACACATCAATTAAATTTGACTTTAAATTGGCTAAGAATTGTCCGCATATGTCTGCATAGGAATTAAAAATACCAAAAAAATTGTTCCCCGAATATCAAACACTTGTAAATCGCTGTAATCCACCTAAGGAGACAGTTGCCTCCCTGAGATCGACCTTGGACTCCACCAAGTAAAAAAATATCACCGCTTAAAATTGACCAACATCTGAGTTAAGTGGTTTTTGATCAACCTCCCGTGTCCGACTGCAACGAACACTTAAAAGTAATTTGGACCATTAATTTGACCGAATTAACTAAGGGTGCGGGAGCGCTCGTCAAAATGGCGCCGTTGCCGGGGAGGCACGGCTTAGGTTAATTTGTAGCATAAATTTTGAAGTGTTTGATTTCTAATCCCCGGGTAGTCTGACCCCCGGTTTTTCTTGTAATTATTTCTCTTATTTGTTTTCTTTTTGCTTTATTTTTGTGTCACTCTCTGACCTTCTATTTCATTTTTTGTGCGAGGACCGCGAGGAGTCGGCGACGCTTCAAGGACTTAGCATTTAAAGTGTGTTGAGAGAAAGAGAGGCATTGTACATCTTATTTTATTTTATTTTTCTTTTGCATTATTTCCAGCGGTTCCCGTTTGGGATCTCGCGCGTGTAAATATAGTGGAAAACTGTGTCCCGTGTGCTGTGTGGGTGATTGGTAATTTAGCTTGCACTAGCGGCTCCTCGAGCCACTCTAGGACTTGTTTGTGCTCGTAATCAATAGGACCACACAACACACTTAAAAGACGCACCTAGACCGCAGGACTTAGTTCAAAATAAACTGTTCTTCACGCTAATAGAACTGCCTGTCTAGGAGCGGCTTTCATCGCTTGCATTCGCATTTAGAATAAAGTTTTCAATTCTGTATAGCATCCTGCATCAAGAAGCGAAGGACCACTGTAAGTATTCTCTACTTGGCATACGCATCATAGATTTCAACTTGCATCGGCTTTTCTCGATTTCCCCCCTCTGATTTTCTCACTTAATTAAAAAGGAAATTGGGACTGTCCGATAGGCGTGCTTTGTGGTGATTAATTACAGTGATAACCTAATTTTAAAACTGGGACTGCTAACAGTATTGACCATAAAAAGGGAATAAAAGCTAAAAATTGTTTGCGGGAGACTAATCCCCGACCTTGTTTTCAGGCTGAGTGAGGGTACCTGAGTGTGTGTGAACACCCTAAGGTAGAGCCCAAATCCCCGTCTTCCATATCACGTTCTAACTGATCCTAGCAAATATCACGAGCCGAATATTTTCAGACTCTTTGACTAGTACCAAGTAGCCTCCGCCTGTCTCAGGTAGATAGGGGCGAAATTGCGGTACTTCGCGACAAGTTGCCAGTAACCCTCCGGGGCGAAGTTCCTGCCTTGTCAGCCTCCGCCTGCTTGCAGGTAGATAGGGGCATGGTCACTGAGTCCATCGGCTTAGGATAGGAGCGAAGAAAGGAAGGAGCGGCGGTATCTTAGACGACAGGATAGACAGGGAAGACGCATCCGGCTCTGAGCCGACTTCCCTCTAGGCCGCGTAATCCTTGCTAGATTTGCTTGAAAATCACACTTAAAAACTACAAGACAAATTGGACTCAACTTTGAGTCCTTCACTGTGTTGAGTGTGAATCCAGGGTCTTGGATTGATCTTGTGCTTGCTTCAGGTAGGAGTAAAATCCTATCTTCTTCTTGCTTCACCAAGATGAGTGACTGGGGAGATCTCGACGCACCGTTCACTGATCTCTCTATGAGTCCCCCAAGTAACTCGTCTTCTCCGGTCCGAGCGCACCTTGGACCACCCAGGACTCATGACCCTCTTAAGTCCTGGTTCCCTCTTGCTCAGGGTGGTTACTCTCAAACCTACCCTTCTATCTCCTCTGAGATTACCAAGGAAGATCATTGCCTCGGTAATCCCATCCTTAATTCAACCTCTAACACCGACCTTATTTTCCAATTCCCAGAAGTAGAGGAAGAAATGCCACCAAAGATGCCGCCTGATGAGGACCAAATGAGACAGATTCTAAGACGCCTTGCTGAAGCTGAACAGAAAAATGCTGATCTCACTGCACGAATGGGGCAGATAATAGTAGCTGAGGGGATCGACCGACCAATGGTCGATACCTATAACCCGGCGGAGAACGAAATCCAGAATTGGCTAGCACCTGCAGTTCCCGACCAGGCATTTGAGCTGAAGCCCCACTTCCTTAGCCTGCTGCCGAAGTTCAACGGAAACCTAAGCGAAGAGCCGTACACTTTCCTCCGTGACTTCGAACTAGTCTGCAATAATCTGAGCCATCCCAATGTTGGCCAAGATTATATCCGACTGAAAGCCACCCCGTTTGCCTTAGGAGATAAGGCTGCACATTGGCTGAAAAACCTAGGGGTGGTATGTACTACCTGGATGCAGTTCAAGGACCTCTTCTTGAAGAAGTTCTACCCACTCAGTAGAACCAATCAAATGCGAACGAAGATTGCCAGCTTCGCCCAAGGACCCTGCGAACCATTCCACGAGGCGTGGGACAGGTTCAATGACTTAGTACAGAAATGCCCATGCCACGGCATTTCTAAGGCAATCTTAGTCCAGACCTTGTTCTGCGGCCTAACCCCAGAGATGCAGGGGTTAGTCAGCGCCGCCTGCGGAGGAAGCTATCTAAACAAGAACGAGCACGTCGTATGGAAAATCCTGGAGCAGATGGCAGAAACCGGCAGGTCACAGGCCACAAGGGCCTATCAGTTGTCTCCCTCGATTCTATCCAACGAGACAACTAGAAGGACTGTTGCAGATCTGACAGAGGACCTCATCCCCAGCATGGGGATGATTGCAGACAAGCTTACTATGGTCGAGCAGATCCACAAGAGAGTCGCGGAGATGGAGTCTCTTTCGAGCCTTCCCAAGAAAGTGGAGGAACTCTCTGAAAAGGTAGCCAAGATTAAGCTACCCACCCCTTCTGCACCACCTGTACCTGTACATCGAGTCCATCTTGTACAGGAACAAGCACCGGGGTCTCAGAGCAGCTGGGATCAGACTTACACCCAGCAGAACCATCATGCACCCCCACCAGTGGAGACAGAGTACGAGGAGCCTCCGCCCGTTTACGAGATCAACGGGCTCTGGTATAGCCGTGACCCACTAGTCCGGCAAATCGAGATGGGGAAGGACCAGGCACACCGCCCAACCCCAGTTTACCAGGAGACCAGGCCCGTCACAATCCCGCGATATCAGTCCAGGCCAGAACAGGGGTACCAGCCGCAGCAGCGCACCTACCAGCAGGGGCCAGCACCGCCCCATCAGCAGCAGTACCGGCACGGCCAGCAGGGCCAGTTCAGGACCGCATCCACTCAGCAGCCAGCCCAGCCCACCGAATTGGAGTCCCTCACCTTGGCGATCCAGACCCTGTCTGATAGGGTCCAGCAGATGCAGAACGACTACCTGGACATGAGAACCGACATCAATCGGGTCTCTCGTGCTCAGGACCAACAAATGGCGCCAAGGACTCCAATTCCCGCACAGGTTCAGGCCAACCCAAATAGCATACATCAAGGCCAGAACCGACCCCGAGATCAGGTATACTATTCAGATAATTATTTATCTGAACATGAGATCCCTTCGTATGATAATGTTAACCATATGTCCCTCAGGAGCGGAAGGACCGTGACCATACCTGATCGGGCACGGGCACAACAGGAAGGAACCTCCGAAATTCGACCTGAGGAGAATTCGGAGGAGGAAGAGGAGGAGCACCACCACCACCAGCAGAAGAAGAGGGCATCTGAGCCCTCGAAGCACCAGCCCCGCATTCATCCCGAGTCCGACGACACCGATGAGCCCGCACCTCCATCTGAGGAGGACCAGCCAGAAGAAGCGGAAGAAGCATCACCGGTTTCGCCCACGCATTTTCCCTTTCGTCAGAGTCAGAGTCAGAGTCTGTATAAAAGTCCGAGTCAGAGTCTTGTTCAGAACTCAGTTTCAGCAGCTAATGAAGATATTTCAGTTCCAGAACCTGAGTTAATAATCCCTTTCCCCCAAGCTCTCAAGGGTGGGAAGAAGAAAAACAACAAAATCCAAAAAGATGACCCTGAGATGGCTGAGTTTTGTAACAAACATATCAAGGTCACAATCCCCTTTGACAAGTTCGTGGAAATGACCCCTGCATTCCAAAAATACCTTAAGGTGAGATGCACGCCTACTAGGGTTAGCAGGAAAACCAAAAGCCGTGTTGAGAAACACGTCCTATCAGTAGCCACAACTTGTGCAATAAAGAACTCGTTTCCTCGGAAACGAAGAGACATGGGTGCACACTATGTAGTGAGTCATGTTGATGACATCGCGTTTGCACGCACTCTCCTGGACAATGGTTCCTCGA
This sequence comes from Ottelia alismoides, assembly GCA_037367405.1. Lineage (NCBI taxonomy): Eukaryota > Viridiplantae > Streptophyta > Magnoliopsida > Alismatales > Hydrocharitaceae > Ottelia > Ottelia alismoides. The sequence continues at coordinate 45,365 of JAZKJV010009305.1, forward strand.
TCAATTTAATGCCCACAACCCTCTATGAGCGGCTAAATCTCGGACCTCTTAGGAAGTCTAGAGCTATTCTTCAGTTCGCGGACAAATCCACTAAGAAGTCCCAAGGAGAGTTAAGGAACATTGTGATCAAAGTCGAGGGGCAGGAATACATGGTGGACTTCACTGTCCTTGATATGGAAACCCCTCGTAATTGGAGAGATTCCCAGATCATTTTGGGTAGGCCCTTCCTCAGAACAGCAGGGGCCCTATTCGATTATAAGAATGGGAGAATTCAGTTCCAAACTCCAGGCGGAGATGAGGAACTAGAGATGAAGCAGACAAGATGGCAGAGACCAGACTCCGAATCCAGCACCGAGTACTCTTCTCTCGAAACAGACCGTGAACATGTAGACTTAGTTGGGCCATGGAGACAGAACCCAGCCAGCACCGATGTGTCCATCTCCTTTGAAGATGATCCAGTGCATGAGTCAGTCTGCGAGATCCTCAGGAACGAGTCCAGCTCTGAGCCTGCATCGCCCTACATCTTCGATGACACAGAGGCCCAAGTGGGCCTGTCAGTCCTTACATCCTTAGGACAATCGGAAGATGAGGATGACGAGTCGGACGAGGCGTTTGCCGATTGCATGGAGACCTTTGACGATCCGACTCCAGAGCAAAGCTTGGTGGCAGCCAATGCAGAACAGGATCCAGCCACTTCCAACACCAAACCAGATCGGATTGAGCCAGACTTCTTAGACGATTATACCATCCCCGAGCTCAAACCTTTACCCACAACTCTGAAATATGCCTTCCTTGCGGGCCAGGACAAGAAATTCCCGGTCATTATCAGTTCGCAATTGACCGAGGAGCAGGAGTCTCGCTTGCTAGAGATCCTGGAGAAGAACCGCAAGGCAATAGGTTGGAGCATTTCCGATCTCCACGGGATAAATCCCGCTCTGTGTTCGCACCATATATACTTGGAGAACGAAGCCAAACCCTCTCGTGAATTCCAACGTCGGTTGAATCCAAATCTACGAGAGGTTGTGAAGAAAGAGATAGAAAAATGGTGCGACGCGGGTTTCATTTACCCAATCTCCGATTCTAAGTGGGTGGCCCCAATCCATGTTGTCCCGAAAAAGTCGGGAATTCAGACGACCACCAATGAGGACGGAGAGGAGATCGTGACAAGAGTACCCACGTCATGGCGCGTCTGTGTGGATTACAGACGCCTGAATGCCGCGACGAAAAAGGATCATTTCCCCCTGCCATTTATTGATCAGATTTTAGAAAGACTAGCGGGGAAAGAATTCTTTTGTTTTCTTGATGGGTTCTCGGGCTACAATCAAGTAGCCATAGCTCCGGAGGACCAGGAAAAAACCACGTTCACATGCCCCTTTGGTACCTATGCTTTCAGGCGCATGCCTTTTGGGCTATGCAATGCTCCAGGTACTTTCCAAAGGTGCATGATTGCTGTATTCGCCGAAATGGTCGGCGAATTCCTGGAAGTCTTCATGGATGACTTCTCGGTCCACGGCGACTCTTTTGATTCCTGCCTTAGGAATCTGGACCGAGTCCTCAAAAGATGTTGTGAGGTCAATCTGGTGCTCTCCTGGGAGAAAAGTCACTTTATGGTGACGGAGGGCATAGTGTTGGGGCATGTAATCTCCAAGAGAGGAATGGAGGTTGACCCTGCCAAGGTGGACGTGATCAGACGACTCCAGCCACCAACCAACGTACGGCAGTTGCGGTCGTTCCTCGGGCATGTCGGATTTTATCGGAGATTTATTAAGGATTTTTCTAAGATTGCCCGACCGCTAACTGAGCTTTTAGGCAAAGACGCGGAGTTTATTGTCGATCACAAGTGTCTTGAGGCCTTTAAGCGATTACAAGGAATGATCATGGACGCACCCATCTTACAAGCCCCAGATTGGTCTCTCCCTTTTGAGATCATGACGGATGCCTCAGATTATGCTGTTGGGGCTGTATTGGGACAAAGAAGAGATGGCGTCCCGTTTGCAATTCACTACGCAAGCAAAGTGCTTGATTCTGCTCAGCGTAACTATACAGTTACCGAAAAGGAAATGCTTGCGGTAGTGTTTGCCTTGGACAAATTCAGATCTCATTTAATCGGATCCAAGGTAACTGTGTTCACAGACCACACGGCACTACGATATTTAATGGAGAAGAAGGACGCGAAGGCGCGTCTTCTTCGTTGGATTTTACTTCTCCAGGAGTTTGATTTGGACATCCGTGATAAACCTGGAAAGAAGAACGTAGTAGCCGATCATCTCTCTCGTCTCGAAGATCTTAATACTTCCGAGGTTTCCCCGATTCGAGACTCCTTCCCTGACGAGTCGATTTTTGTTATCGACTCACTCCCATGGTATGCCAATATCGTGAACTATCTTGTCTCCAAGAAAGTTCCCGAGGATTGGCCCAAGAGCCAAATTGACCGATTAAAATCGGACGCTAGACACTACCATTGGGAGGATCCGATCCTTTTCTTTGAAGGACCGGATTGTGTCTGGAGACGTTGTATTCCTCAGGAGGAATACCAGAGTGTCCTTTCTTTATGCCATAGCTTAGAGGCAGGAGGACACCACTCCGGGAAGAGGACCGCATGGAAGGTACTTCAATGTGGCTTTTACTGGCCGACTCTGTTTCGCGATGCCACCGCCTTCGCGAAGTCGTGCCCAGTTTGCCAGAGGATGGGAGGAACCGTTGGTTCCAAGGATGAGATGCCAATGCAACCAGTCATCATTTGTGATGTCTTTGACGCCTGGGGCATCGATTTCATGGGCCCATTCCCTGTCAGCCACGGGTTTGAATACATCCTTCTTGCGGTTGACTATCTGTCTAGATGGGTGGAGGCTATCCCGACCCGAGCCGCAGACAGCAGGACTGTCTGTAAATTTATCAGAGAGCACATAATCTCTAGGTTCGGGATCCCCAAAATGATGATATCAGATGGGGGTAGCCACTTTGTGAATCGGGAGGTGAAGAAACTCCTGAAGGACTACGGCATCGAACACCGTGTCGCTAGTCCTTACCACCCACAAACCAATGGTATGGCTGAGGTGTCGAATAGGGAGGTGAAAACCATATTGCAAAAGCTCGTCCGCCCAGACAGGAAGGACTGGTCTCAGATCTTGGATCAAGTCCTCTGGGCATATAGGACGGCTTACAAGACTCCGTTAGGCACCTCCCCATTCCGAATGGTATTCGGAAAGCCGTGCCATTTGCCCGCAGAGTTAGTGCACAAATCAGAATGGGCAATAAAGAAAGTCAACTGGAACACACACCTAGGACAGAAACAAAGAGACATGGATCTGAATGAGCTTGTGGAAGTCAGAAACCGAGCATACGGCAACAGTGTGGTGTACAAGGACAAGGTAAAGCGTTGGCACGATAGATATATCAGACGAAAGACCTTTGTTCCTGGACAGAAGGTATGGTTGTTCAATGCCAGGCTGAAGACTTTCCAAGGCAAACTAAAGTCTAAGTGGACGGGACCATTCGTTGTCCGAACGGTGCATGATAGTGGATGTGTCGAGATCTCAGATCTCGCAGATGACGCACCAACATTCCTAGTAAATGGGCAGCTGTTGAAGCACTTCGTCGAATCCAATGAACAGTTAGTCCATGTGGAGGAGATTGTATTCATATGCGAGACAGATACAGCAGATACATCTCAAGCCGCGTATGAAACCTTGCAGCAATGAACTCCAGCCATCAGCAGCATCTTCAAAAGATTCAGACCGACTCAGCTGTATATATATCATTCTTCCTGTATATCCTATCCTTACCTTCACGATTCTAGTAGCCCATCCCCACATCATCAAATCATTATCTCGGACTGTACTTAGGATGACCAGATCCTAAGTATAGAGGGAAGGGGTCACCCGAGTCGATTCACTGTACATTCTCCAGATCACATTGGTCCTTATACTCATTTCCTACCGATACTTAGGCTGACCTAAGCCTAAGTATAGGGGGGACCGATGCCCGCACTGATACTCCTCCATTTCTCCTCTTAACCTCGTCCGCCCCATTTCTGATCTTCTTCTACACTTAGGCTGCCAGAGCCTAAGTATAGGGGGGCGAGACGACTTCTATACTTACTATTTCTTTTTGGCTCTCCTACGCTTAGCACGAGCTATGTCTTTTCCTCGCTCTTTGTGCTCTGAGGACATAGCACACGCTAAGTATAGGGGGGCGTGTATATATTACATATATACTTTACCCATAGCTCGTACTTTCGCGTACTGTTGTATATATTTTGCAATATTTACGGGTGGGTAAAAATCGAAAAAAAAAAAACTTTTTGGTATACTTGTATAATATGTACTATATGTATAATACTTGTTTAAAAAGTTGTAAAATTCTTGTAAAACATACTTTTGTAAAACAAATTGTTGTATACCAGAAAAATAAAACAAAAATAAAGGCTTCTTATTTACTCTTGCATATCATCCCTGCATAAAAACTAATAAAAAGAGTCCTGCATTTTCATAGCATGACATCTCATCTCATCTGCATATTTCTGCATATGCAAAGTGAAAAGCTAGTGGGTTCTGAACCAAGTTATGAGTAGATATTGAGGATGGACTTGATTTGACCTTAATCCACCTAATTTCAGAGGAACCTTATAGGAACTGGAGTTAAGATTTCTCAGGTCAAGAGACTTAATTCTTTGAGTCCGCAAGTCTATGTTCACATGTCATCTTGACTAGTCTAAGTAGAATATCTCGTGCATACGCAGGACTCTTTTAGATAATGACCTAACTTGGACAAACACTATGCACGTAGCTCTTCATTGATGAGGTGGTAAGGAGGTAGTTTCCTTTGACTTGGAGTAGCATATGAGGGTAGTACTTCTAGGCGGAACCTCTCTTCTTCTTATAGTGAAGGAAGTGCGTCTCAACTTGGTCTAGTGGTGATGAAGGCTAAGGACGGGATGCTGTGGGTTGCAATAATGCTTCAAAAGAGGGATAGTCTACTGACTCAAGAGGAAAAACTCCTGATGTATATGCTGCACCTTGAATATAGTTCCAAAAAAAAAAAAATGCAAGAAAGAACTCCAAAAAAAAATCAGACAGGTCCAAGGAAAAGAATAATACCTGTCGGAGTATGTATATTAGCAAGGAAAATGCAGCTGGATGACTTGGCTACACTGGTCAGGCATCCCGGGATAGGTGGCTACACTGGCCACCGTCCATTCTTTTCTCTACCCCCTCCTCTTGAGTTGGTCGCACTTGAACTTAGAAGGGAATACCCCGCTCCTCGAGGAAAGAGTTACTGGACCAGGTTATTGAGTTACCTTGTTAGAGGAGGCTGGTTCCGAGTCATTTCTGATGTGGAGAGCTACATCTCACTTACACAGTACAAGTAAGAATCATAGTCATCAGAAATTTGCGTTTGAGGAATTATTCTGACCTGACTATTAAGGCGTCTTGAATAGAAGACTTGTGGAACTTGAAGTCTGTTAGGTCTTAAGTTCAGGTCCAAATAAGGTTCCGCCACACAATCAATCCAAAGGTCGAGTCAGGCTCCATTTTCAACTTTTGTTCATGACCTTGGTATGGAACCCAAAATCATTTCACTCTTGCATTTCATTTAGTTGCTCGGGGACGAGCAAGGTCTAAGTATAGGGGGTTGATGAATCTGTGATTCATCACATCAAAAGTCAAAAATAGAGCCTTGTTCCCGAGAAAATAGAAGCATATTTCCTTTTATCTTGCATAAATAACACTCATGCATGCATTCATAATTCATGCATTTTAGCAGCTCATCTGCATTTAAATAAGAAGCCAGAAATCCCCTGTAAAATACTTCTTCATCAAATAACTTCCTCTCTATAATATATGTATATACTCCTTAATGATATAGGGAAGAATGCCAAAAATCACCCTTGAAAAATAGCCCAAATACCCTGAGAACCCTTGTACATTAAAACACACATAAAGCCCGCATACAAACTCCTACTTAGGTCGACTCACTCTTAGAATACTACATATGAAAAGACCTTTAAAATGAGACTAATTTCATTGCAATTGGAGCTTGTATGAGAAACTTGGGTTTTTGGGTCATGTTGTATACTACATATGTATATTTATGTATCTTTGTATTTATGTACCATATTTGACCTCATCTCCGTCTTTGGTCAACATGAAACTTGTAGATCTCATCAAGATCTACAACTTTCATGTTTTGAGTTTTTCCAAATTCGGCCTCCTCTTCTCTCTACACGTGTTTTCCCTTCCAGCCATTCACAGCAGGCCACGTGGCGCCCTCTGATTGCGCCACGCGGCCCGCTGCTCTTTGTCTCGTCCGCCCGCGCCCTCCGCCGTTGGATCTCGTTTTTGATCCAACGGTCCAAAGCCTTCCACGCTGCCCCTTGGCCTCGATCGTCAGATCGTCCCCCGCGCATCATCTGATCCCTCCATTAGCGCCGCGCTCTCAGCCTTCCACGTGGCGGCATCTACGCCACTCGATCGCGCCCCCGATCCTCTCATCACAGCCGCCCATCTTCCAGCGAGTCTCAACCCTCCGATCTAAACCCTAATCTCATCCACACCGCTCGCACACGCTTCGCTCACATCACGCCACGTGGTGGCTCCACGACCCTCAGATCGCCTCCCCTCGATCTGATCTCGCCCGCTCCCTAGTGATTGAATCTGGGCCGTTGGATCACAAGATCCAACGGCCAAGACTTCGTCTCCTACCTCCAGGCGCCCCTCTCTCCCACGTTCCTTGCCTTGCGGGAGGGGCGCCCCCTTTCCTTTTCTGGGCTCACGTCAGCCATCTTCTCCGGCCGCTGACCTCGCCACGACGCTCCCCACTCGTCCCTCTCCCTCGCCAGCACCCTCAATCGCCACCACCTCCACCATATTCGCCCCACGACAGCCACCAACTTCGCCACTCACCCACTCCAGCCGTCACCTCCACCTTATAAATACGCCACCTCCGGCCACCTTCATCCGTATCCGCCACTCCAGGAGAAACCCCCGAGCTCAGAGCTCTCAATTGGTGACAGCAATTGGCCGTCTCTTCGAGCGAAGACCGGCGTCTTCTCCGGCGAGATCCTCGGCCCACCGCCGTGTCGCAGCCACTCCTCCGAGCAGCTGCACGAGCTCGGGGCTTTACCGACCTCTTGAGCGACGACCTGGAACTCCCAGCGGAGCTCCAATTCCCAGGTAACTCCCTCCATCGATCGCCGATCTTCTTCTTCTTTTTCTTGCTTTTTCTCGGTTTTTATTCGCTGTCATTGATCACCCTCGCACCTTCCACTCACCTCGGCGAGCTTCGCGTCGAAGCTCCGATCCTCGCTGACCCCTCCACGCTCTCCGACGACGCATACCACCTTCCTCCGACGAGAAGCTCCGCCATTTGGCCGGAGCTTACCCGCCAGACAACCGCACTCCACCGTAGGCCTCGCCGCTCACTCACCTCACCTCCACGAACACCTGCACGCCTCGGCTATTCGTCTAACCCTTCGCAGGTCCTCAATCCTTCATTGGCCGGAGCCTCGCCGGAGCTCCCTTCGAGCTTCATCGCCGCAGAGCTCCAGCACTCCTCCAAGGATCCAGAGACCACCGGAAGACGCCCTGTGCTCTTCCGCTTCTTCCGAGCTAGGTGGGAGCTGACGAAGCTCATCACCGGAGCTTGGCCACCGAGGCGGAGCTCAGCAGTCTTCACCGGAGCGCAGCCATCTCCTCCGCAGGCGGCGGAGGCCCGTTGAAGGAGAAGAAGCAGCAGCCGTTCGATCCTCTGATCGAACGGACCTCGCCTCGCCACGCGTCTCTTCGCCGCCTTCGTCCTCGACCATCGATCACACCTCAGATCGGACGCCTCCCCAGCCGCCACGCGCCTCCACCGACACCCCTTGGATTCATCTTGATCCAAGGGCCGTCAGGCCGCCACGTCGCCCTATCCGAGCCTCGGCCTCCAAGCCTAGGCTCGGGTAACCCGAAGCTGCTCCGAGGCTAACCCGAGCCTCCAGAAGACCCGAACCTCACTCCGAGCCTCCGACGCCCTCCGAACCTAGGCCGCCCCACGTGAGGAGCACGTGCGGCCTGGGATATTTGCACCGACGCCCCTGGAGCTTTCACAAATTGCGAAGAGGTCCCTGTGAAGCAGACATCACGTGAGGAGCACGTGATTCGTGGAGAAATTGCATAGAAGTCCTGCATTGTATAGGTAATTGCATTTTAGTCCCTGTCAGCACGTTTACTTATTGAAATTTTATTTTCCAGTATTGCATTTATACCCTTGTGTTTGCACGTGTCCATAGCATGCATTTTTCATCATTTTGACATTCTAAAAATTGCAAGTTGTTGAGAATTTTGTCCTCTATCTTTCTGTACACGTGTCTAATTTTTGTTGGCTTAATTGAATTATCAATGAATTAATTGGTTCATTTGTGTCATATTTTGCCCAGTGATGCCATTTGATTTTTAATTAAATATCAGTGCCTTCAAAAATCACCAAAAATTCACAGTAGCTTAAGGACACCATTTTCAACACTCCATAAAAATTTCATGTCATTTGCACGCATAATGAGGCCTCAATAAATAGTTTAGTGATTTTCTTTTTAATTAATTCATTTCACAACAAATTTAAGTTCTGTCAATTTTCCTAGGTCCCTGATCATTAGACCTTCCTAGGATAATTTTGGTTCTTGGAGAAATTGTGGTTTGATATTTATTAAAAATTAAACACTGAAAATCACTCTGTCTGTTTGTTTAATTCACAGGAAATTTATTTTGAGTCGAAAAATTCCAAAAAAATTAGTGTAGGTCATTTTCATCATAAATAATCATCTGGCCAATTTTCATTATTTTTGGACTTCGTTTGACACATCAATTAAATTTGACTTTAAATTGGCTAAGAATTGTCCGCATATGTCTGCATAGGAATTAAAAATACCAAAAAAATTGTTCCCCGAATATCAAACACTTGTAAATCGCTGTAATCCACCTAAGGAGACAGTTGCCTCCCTGAGATCGACCTTGGACTCCACCAAGTAAAAAAATATCACCGCTTAAAATTGACCAACATCTGAGTTAAGTGGTTTTTGATCAACCTCCCGTGTCCGACTGCAACGAACACTTAAAAGTAATTTGGACCATTAATTTGACCGAATTAACTAAGGGTGCGGGAGCGCTCGTCACAATGCTGGCTAGTATCTGGTCCTCAGAAAACGTATCTGTCTGATCAAAGTGGAGGACAAAAGGCTCGAATACGGGACTCTCTATGTCTGGCCTCTCAAAGTGGTGTCCCATATCGAGCTGTGGCTGCTGGGCTGTGTCATGGTATCTGTCTGAATCTGAGAAGTATCTCTGTAGAAGAAAAGCTAAGTCATCCGGGACTGGGCTCTGAAATGGCTAGATCGATGGCTGTAGTAGCGGGGGCTCCTCCATCTCCTGGAATATCAGAAGATCTGATATCCAAGACTCGTCGACTGAAAACTCTGGGGCTGACTCGAACTCTAGCTGGAAGACCAACGGGAACTCGAGTAGTCTCTGGGTCAAAACCTCCACTGTAGCAATCATGTCCTATGTACTCTGTGGTGCTGCAGAATCCAAGTCCTCGGGCTGGTGTGTAGAAACTGTATCCTCATGTAGTGCGACACACCCTACTGGTACTGCAACATCCTCATGTATTGTCCCAACTACGACATCTCGTGAAGATGGTCTCTGTGAAAGTAATCTCGAGATGGTATCCAGTAAGTCAATGTCGGAACTGCAGTGTGAACCGCCACATGAGGTAATCACCAGTGCTATCTGATCGGCGGTCATCCCCCTCATGGAGATCTCAACAAGGTCTGTCATCGAAAGTCCATGATCTGGGAATCTCCTCAAGAGGTCAAGAAACCTCGACCATGCCTCATGCAATGGCTCCTGGGGGTCTACTGAAAAATCCGTGATGAAAGACCGCATCATATCTGCTCTACGCTGGGGGTAGAATCTCTGCAAGAACAATGACCGTAAATCACCCCACGTAGCAAGCTTCCTTCCCAACCGTCTGTGCCAACTCTTGGCTCTACCCTGGAGTGTGAAAGGGAAGGTCATAAGCTGTAACTCCTCAGAATTGATATCTGAATATGATCGTGATCCACAAAACTCCTCGAACTCAGAAAGATGAAGATATGGCTCTGCGTACACTTCCCCTGAAAACTTCGGCAGAAGCTGAATGAACTCTAAGTCTAGAATGAAGGGACTCAATGTAGAAGCTGACTGTGCGCCATGATCTGGCTGCTCATCCGTCATTCTATCATAGAAGTCATCTGAAGCTCGCAACTGCTCAATGTGATCCCCGCAAGTGTCAACTCCAAGCTCAGCATGCCCAGTAGAAAGAGGGAATCGAGTAGAGGTAGAAGGAGAAAGAGAAGAGAGGTCGATCGGAGTTCCGACCTCACGAGAATGATGTGGATGAAAAAATGGAGCCGCAAGATCCGACTGAAGAGAACATCGATCCATCATCACGACTTGAGAAGAAATGACGAGGGGAGAAGACAAATGCGGGTGGGAGGGAGGGATAAAAGAGAAGAAAACAGAGTGAAGATGAGAAGGGAAACAGAAGGTGACTGCTAATGATATAGAGAAGACGATCGTAACCAACTCACACCAATCACATACAAACACAATGCAAACCCCCAATACACCTACTCAACGCAATGTGAAGACCGTGAAGACTCAGTCAATTATCTTGTCAATTTTGAGAGTTAGGTGGTAAGACAAAATTTTGTACAAACACTTAGGAGGCTTAATGGGATTTGGGCACTATTCCTTAGTGTGTACGCGAGCAATTAAAAACGGATACAATGAGGGGATTGCTCTCCCAAAATAATGAAGTGAATCAGTTACGTTTAATTTTATGGTCAAGTTCAATTAGCAGTCCCAATTTTTAAATTTTTGATTTTATATTTTTTGGATATTTTCAATGAAACGTCTAACGAATTTTCCGATTTCTTTTTTATTCCTAAGTCCTGAAAACAGAGGGAGGAATATGGAAAAGCCGATGCGCGATGAAATCTATGAATGCATGCACGAGATAGAAGGCATACCTTACTCCAACAGTCTACATACAATATGATCCGCGCATAAATTTAAACTAATCTATATGAATGCAATGCGAGAACCGTCCTAAACAGAAACTTCTATTATCGTGAAGCACATATTTATTTGTCTAAGTCCAAGCGAGTTCTATAGGAACATATATTCTATTAGGGGCTTTGGACCTAATGCTACCTGGCTCAATCAAATAGAAACCTAAATCTAGGGGCTCAAGCACAAAAATCCACGTGAAACAAAATAAAATAAAGCGATAAAAACAAAACACGGTGAGGTCCCCCAAGTGCACCGACACTTGGCGAAACAGACCCCGAAATATGTCAAGTGTCCAAAGTCCTATAATTTATTACAACTTATGACAAGAATGATAATGGAATAAAATGCTAATAATCCTCAAAGGATCCTCCAAATCTTCTGCTCCTCTTCTCCTACGCTCTCCTGCTGCTCGATGAAGAAACGAGCCGCCTCCGCTTCGCTCGGGTGCGCCGGCGCTCCTAGGAATGCCGCCCTCGCTCGTCGAGCCCTCGCAAGAAAGAGAGAAACAAAAGATATGTCAGATCACAATTATGCAAAATATATCAGATAAAACGAAGTAGAAAAATCAACCAAGTAAAGAAAAATAAGTATATACACAAACCAAGAGCAGAAGGCAAAGAAGACCTATCTACCCTCGTCGTGCCTCCCCGGCAACGGCGCCATTTTGATTGGCCGGTAATCTCAATCGGGTTTTAGTTTATTAATGGAGAATGTCGTTGTACCCAAAGAAAAACCAACCGAATCAAACAATTATTAAATCCAATCAAAGCAACAAGAGAAAATGACGGATTCTTGCTATTTAATTATTAACCTGGTATAGCTCCCAGGGTCGAACTCAAGGAGGCAACAATTATTAAGCAAGGGTTATTCAATTCAAAGACAAGCAATGAAATAAAAGGGACAATCTATGCAAGCTACTCTTGGATTTTTGTGATTTTTTTATCTATTTAAATTTTTTATGTGTTTTTGAATTTTTTAAAAATAACAAACAAAGAAATTATGCAATGCTATGGATAAAAGACACTAACACGATCTTAACCAAATTTTTTTAGAAATTTTGGATGAAGAAAGATATTTATTCCATATGATATAGACAAGAAAATGAGTTCTGGAAATGCAAGGACTGTAATGTGATTTCTCAAAAGTTTTTGAGCAATTTTAAACAAAGAAATAAACAGAGGTGATGTTATGAAATTGTCACAATAAACCTGCAGAATGTGTGGAAGGAATTGAGCTTGGATCTTTAAGCAATTAACAGGAGTCCAAGAGGGTTTCCGTAATTTTACCCAAATACACCAGAGTGCGCATGAGGCGCGCGTGAATGCTTCAGCGGTGGGGGCCGGGTCTTTTAGATGCTGACGCATGGCATTTTGATGAACGTCAGATCAAAGAAAATCCAAGGGATCTGCTCGGACCTGGAGTCAGGTCTTGTTCTTCCCCAAACGATTCAGCGACGGCTGCCGTTTTCGAGGCACAGATTGGGTCACTAGTTAGGAGCAGTATTTTGATCTTGATCAGCTTCAACAACGGATCAAACCAAACTCTTTGCGCACAACAGTTCAAAGATCTGGAATGGTGTTGCGTTCTAAAGCTCCAGGAAGCACGACGTCGATTCACGAAGAATCTCGATCTCAAAGGTTCTTAACGGGTGGCCGATTCTGATCTCGTGTCCAGCCTTTGCTTTTGATGTTGATGCGCGTGTTCTCCTCCACAAATATGTTGCAGTTGATTGCTATGATTTTAATCTCCAGGGCATTGATTTGGTTTTCAATGATAATGGACTTTGTATTCCCGTAAATGACCTGCACGAATATGAAATTAGAATCAACCTTCAGATTACAAAATTAAATGAATGTTGCTGAAAGTTTTTATAAAGAAAACTCAATCTCGTGTAAGTTGAATTGCTGGAATTGACAAGTTGCTTCAGCTTCAAACGAGCACTTGGATTCTCTGTCTAATCCATTCCCCTCTTAGTGCTCGATTAGGACCGAGAGTAAAATTTGACGTTGTCCATTGCGATCTAGAAGGCAGTGATATCTTGATCTCAGGTAGATGTGTAGATTCACAATTTAGTGTTGTTCTTCTCGCCTCCAGATCATCGATCCTGTAAGAGGTAAACACGACTCGAGGCTCTAAACCTCGGTCCAAAACACGAAAGGAGAGGTGAATGAAAGGAGCTGCGATGATGCGGAGGAGGAGATCCAATGATCCCATGATCGGATCTGGAAGGTATGGGAGATAGAAGAAGAAAATGAAGGGGATTGAGGTGAAATGGATTGACGACGAATTGGTCGAGTTGGTTACGGCAACAAATAGAGTTTATGGATCTACGGCTACTGAGATTAATCCGAAATTGAGCAAAATCAGAACAAAATAAATCTAAGAATACCTAAATGGAGTGGATTGCCTGGGTTGAAGCTTTGAGAAGCTTCGGGTTGTTGCCTCAACGGCTCGGTGGTGCCGGAGGCTCGAGCTCGCCGAAGGCGGAGCACGGCGACGGAACGCCGGATCAAAGGCCGATTCGCACCGTTCCTCGCTTCAACAATGATCAGCTGTCACTCATGATACATTGGAGCTCCTTGGAGATGGAGAAAATGGCCAAAGATGGGAGGAGGAAGAAGAAGGGGCCTTATTTATAAGATGTGAAACATCAAATTTCAAATGAAAATTCGGCGCGCGAATCAAGGCGGGAATTTTGAAATTTTATTTGGGCGAAGATGAGAGTTGTGCGTTCTTTATTTTGGTGAAGAAATCAACTCGATTCGATTAAGGACCCGCTCTAGAAAATTTGGAGAAAACGCCTCGACGGGCAGTTTATTTGTGCTGAATGGAGGAAAAAGACGAAATAGGGAAAATGACGAAACAACAGATTAAATAAGAGATAAATAAAATAAATAGATACATAAATGGTTTTAAATTACAAAATAATGAAAATAAATAATGTTAATAATTTAATAAATAATTTTATGATGATTTTTAATAAATAAAATTAATTAATTAATTAAGGTAAAATAAATAGGAACCTTTATTAATAGGTATAAAATACCTATGTGAAACATACTTTATTTTATTTTTGATTATTTTCAGATTTTATAATTTTTATTTTTATTTTATATAATTAAAATAAATATACAAAACATTTAAAAAATACAATATGTGCACAAATAAATAAGAAAATAAATAAATAAAAGTATATACAATGTATACATATATACAAGTATACCCATAAGGTCCCAAAACCTACTTTTTGCATATTAACTCTGATTTCAGTGAACCACTTTTATTTGATAGATATTTTTTATAAAATGAACTTTAAAAGTGAGTACACTCAAATCGGAGTTCATATGGCTTAGTTATGAGGTTCGGAAGTTAGGTTTTACGGCTTTTAGATTTTGAGATTTATTGGTATTTATTAAAAATTATTTTTAAATTATATTTTGTATTTTTTATGTATTTTTATGAACATTTTAGAAAAAGAATTAAGTTATTTGGAGTTACAAATAAATAGATAGAAAATAAATAAGTTTTATACACATAATGTACATATATACAAAGGGGTCCAAATGCCAAAACTCACACATCTTATTCCATGATTTTTTTGGTATTTTTAATAAATAGTATTAATTATAAAACAAAGTTTAAAAGTGAGTTTGGTCAATTTGGAGTTTTCTATAAATAGTTATGAATCTGGGAAGTTGGACTTTTAAGCTTTTTAGGTTCATTGTATTTATTTATATATTAATTAAATAATTTTTCTGATATTTTTATAAATTAATATACATTATTACACACAACTCTCAAGAAGGAAATATTTTTATTTGAAGTTTTTTTATTGATAAATAAAATATGTGGAAATATGTACAAGGTGGAAAATAATGAATATATACAAGTGAGAATTGGTTTTCTTAATTTTTATAAGTTATGGACCCTATCTCCCCCTACTTTATTCCTGGTCGATGAGGTCAATTCTTGACCTTCTCTCAGGGTTCGGGTCAGTCTGCATTTATTCCATAAATACATCCTTCTTCATTTCTTTTCTTTTTCTTTTCTTCTTTATTCTTTTATTTTGGTTAAAAAGAATGATAAATATACATTATTAACAAATATACTGTGAATGGTAAATAATGATAATTAATGAATATGTACGTGTGTTTTGCTAAGGATTCTAGCTAAAATAAAAGAATAAAGATGATGAATCATGGATTCATCAACGGCGGATCCCATGGCTGAGAGGCGGAGAATGGCGATGATGGCGAGGCACTGGTGGAGCCGGGCGTTGAAGATGGCAGAGGAGAGAGCGAAGTGGAGTGGATGAATGTCGTCGGCATTGTTGGTGAAGTCCGGAGAAGAACGTCGGTGAAGGCGGGACTGCCGATGGAGGTGATACCGTTGAAGTGCAGAGACGGTGAAGTGGAAAAGTTGTCAGTGGAGCTGCAAGGGGGTGTAGTGCAAGTTTGGAGGAGTGGCACAGTCGAGGCATCATTGACCGGTGGCGAAGCTAACTGTAGAGGAGGACAACGTGGCTTGACGGCTGATCGGAGCGAAGTAGTAGTGGCAGAGGGGGATCGTCGTGGACTGCGATGAGCTTACAAAGCTCGAATCTCGCCGGAGTTGAGCGGGGCTCCAGGCTGTCACCATCGGGGCCCTCTTCATGTGTAATCGGTGGATAATGGGTGGAGGGGGCGGCTGTGAGGTTAAATAGGAATGACGATGGTGTCATAGATGGAAGGAGATCGGCGACCGAAACTGCTGGGATTTGACGGTGGCGGGATCGGTCAGAATAGAAACGTGGTGGCGTGATTCACGGAGGGCGGCATCGCAAATTTGGGAAGGTCGTCGAGGGAAGATTGGAGGAAGGAAGGAGGTCATTTGATGGAGATACGCGGGGATTTGACGAGATCAGAGGGCGGTCGTGAGAAGGGAGGATATTTCGCGGGGAACGACGTTCGTGGGGGAGGAGGCGGTGACGTCTCCCAGATTTAAGTTGCTGGAGGAAGAAGATGCACAGTGGTCGTCCGATCGGTTAGATCGGATGCCCCTAATGCATCGACGTGGCGTTTTTATATTTTAGTTTTTTATTTTTTGAAAAAAATTAATTAATTTTTTATAAAATGATTATAATTAAATCCCAAAAGTAGGTGACACGTGGCGGCTCCAGGAGCTGCCACGTGTCAGCCTCAGGAAATCCAAAAAAATAAATACAAAGAAAAATCTTGAATAAATAGCAAACGGCTGGGATCGAAAATTTTTCTTCACAAAAGTTGCTTATCTCGATGAGATCTACAACTTTCATGAAGAGATCAAAACCAAAATCGATCATTTGTGCAAGGTGATATTTATGGGGCATCCCAGTACATAGAATACCTTGATTTTGAGGTTTTTCTATTTTTTTATCATTTTTAAATCAGAGAAAAAATCGAAAAAAATATGATAAAATTAAAGATAAATACTTACACATTAATATATTTTTTTGGATTTTTATTAATTAAGAAAAATAAGAAATAAATAAAATTGTGGAAAAAACAACTTTTGTATAGACGATTAGTGAACTCAGCCTCAGTTGATTTCTTTGATTTCAAGCTCAGTTTGGGATTTGGATTTTATGCATTTTAGTAAAACTTTTATCAAAGAAGACAAATGAAAAAGAAATAAAATAAAATAAGTCAATTATGTACATAAAATAATAGGTCAAAACCGCTAAAATACAAAATGTACAAAAGAGGCCCAAAACCAAACTTTCACATATGAGCTATTCACTTGAACTTGGTCTTGGTTTGAAGTTACTGGATGGAGGAGATATCAGGGTTTTAGTTCGGAAATCCTTGAACTAGGGTTTGGGTTTTTGATCCACTTATTTAGATTAGTAATTTTTTTGTATTTTTTATTTATTCTTGTTAGTAATATGTACACAATAGAGTGGTTTTAGGTCATTTGGAGTTATCATGAATTAGTTAAAAATCAAGAAAGTTAGGCTATTTTACATGTCATTTTAGCTGTGATTTTTGACTTCTTATTTTGTGCAAAAATGAGTGATAAAATGCCATTCGTATCAAAACATGCATGAATGTAAATTATGCAATATAAATAAAAAAATGCCGATGAATTTTAGGGAGTTGAGTTTAATTCATCATTTTTAGAGTGATGAATCTGAAATTCATCACATAGGTCTTAGTTATCTCGGTATTTATAAGTCAACTCTTTGATCTAAATAATCCAACGCCTTTGAATCTTTATTCCTTTGTAGATGCCATGCATCAAGAGGTCATTCCAATGTCAACCTTTGGAATAAGGATCTCCATCTCCATCTCAGGTTGGAGATCCCTTGTTCACAACCACTTGACAGTGTAGTTGAGTCCTCAATCTAACTCTTTAGATATTCAACCCTACACCAAGTTCAATGATCAAACCTTTGGATTGCTAGCTATATTATATGGAGATGGACATGGCATATATCCCTAACAGAGGGATCTATTATGTAGAGTGGTTATTCTACACATCAGATTAAGGAATGCTATGCAATAACCTTTATTGCATAATGACTCTCCATGAGCTTACATGTCCATATCCATGATCTATGCCCAACTAATTTCTCTCATATATGATTACCTTCTTGCACCAAAATTTTCACTTCATTTGGAACCCTCCACTCCAGATAAGTTCTTCGTAGGTCCTCCATTTTGCACATAATATGTCTTCAACTTTCCTTCCTCGTGCTTGACACACTTGAGTAAGGAGCCTTGTGACAATAGGTTAATCCCAGACGAGTGGAGTGTGAAGGAAGAATGGAGGCATGATTCAACCAATGATAGAGCTTCAGTGTTACCACGTTGGAGTTTTCGGCCATCATGTTATTTAAGTGAAGACTTGAGTTCCATCCTCTTTCAAATTAGGTACCATATCTTTATTTTTCCTTTTATTTCGACCAATTTCATTTAGATTTAATTTGATTTTATACTTTTAGTAGTAGATCTCAAACCAGACCTCTGATCCTCAAGATTGGAGGTCACTCACATTATGATTGGAATCCCTTCTGATCATCTGTTACTCACCTCATCCCGATTTGATCCACTTCTTCAAACTCCTTCTTGTAACATATAATCCCATATCGGATAATCAGATTAGATCCCTATCTCTGCTAAGGATCCCCATCCCCCATTAATTTACGCTTTGAAATAAGCACTGGCTGTGGACCACCTTCTCCTACCACTAAATAATCAGCATTTCATCATGAGACATGCTATGGCAAAGATCAAAGCCTTCATCAAACCTTCAGAAACAAGCATAGGAGCCTCTCCTTTAAGATCTCTAATGAAGGAGATCTGGACATTGGATCGAATTCCATTTGACGCAGAGGCGAAGCAAGAACTTGTTGATCCCATTGTAGCTCAGATCTAAATGAGATCGGAGTGAGTCAAAGTTGGAGGAGAAGGCCTTCGACAATATTCTTCTAGACACCTTCAACCCTGTCAAATATAAGAGGGGAGCTCTAGATTGAATCCTAGCCACCTAATCACACCCAAATTTCATCCATAGATCAGATCGGGAGATTCGATCAAGACCACCCATCTCTTCAACCAACACACACTCCATACACAAGCCTACATGGTGAATTTACATCTTTTGTATCCTTAATTTTTTTATTACATTTTGGTCTTGATCTCATGTGTATCACATGATATTCAAACTAATTGTAATTTAGTCCTATAGTTTTCATTTATTCCACTTAAGTCCTTATTTGAACCATGTGAATTACTCACATGCTTTATATTTGGTTATTCTGCACTATTAATCCTGAACTATACAGGTTTGTTAAGAAAATGCTTTAAAGTTTTTGTTTAATTGAATTTCAACCCTTACTCTATTGTATTTTATTAGTGTCTTTTATTTATTGAATAAAATAATTATGTATAATAAAAAATCCATAAAACTTAGGTTAGATAGCTAATAATCATATCTAATTCCACTAACTTTGGTTTTGAAAACTACTTTATTTTTCTTATTTAAAAATTTTAAAAAATGCATAACAATTTTTTCAAATTTAATATTCATAAAAAATTTTCATAAAAACTTGTAAATACTCTGAAAAATTCAAAAATATTAATATAGATATATCTTATCATATGTTCAAATATATACAAAAATCATATAAAAATATTAAAAATCTAAAGATTCAAATATTTAAAAAACCTTATAAATATTGTATAAAATGAAAGAATGTTATGAAAATTATGTCTAATACCTTGTTTTAAAGCTTGAATAACCTATTTTGGTATAAAATTGATTTCTAGACCTTTTTAATTGGTTTTTTGTTTGGAGATCACAAAAATAGTAGCTATGTTCTCTTTATATTGTTTTACAACTTTAAGTCAATATAAAATCCATAAAAAGTATAGAGATATTTGAAAAATCATTAAAATGGAGAAAACATTTAAAACACAAAAAATACTTTCCTTATTGTTGACTTTATTTGATATATTTAAAAAATCTAAAGAGATTATTTTACTTTTTTTGTATATATTATTATTCATAGTTTTATTTTCAAATTAAATACATTATTTTTTCCATATTAAATTATTTAAAAATTTAAAACCAGAAAATATAAAATATAAAAATCAAAAATATTAAAAATAAAAAGTAAATTTAATTAAAAATTAGAAAAATCACATAACATTCATAAAAATTCACAAAAGTCATAAAAATATCCAAAAAAGTAGAAAATTCTTAATAAATAAATGCATCCACTACTTATTTGAAAAGTTCCCTCCTTGAGATCGACTGTGGATATATATACCAGGTTAAATAAAATAGTACTTCTAATTTCTTCTTTTTTTTGATGTGGTTTGGACTTGCAACGACACATTAACATATTAATCTCTTTTAAAAACTTTACACTAAACATTTGAACAACAACCACCACTATCACAGGGATAATTGACGGGTCATATGACAACGAGGATTTTTCGAATATAAGCAGGAGAGATTGTAACAACCCCAAATAGTTTCACATCTAAAACTCATTTAGTGTGAGTGTGTGTTATAAGTGGTGTTGATTACTACTCGACAACTTGGGCTTAAGTATTTTGATTTGTTAGTAATGGGCTCAATTGGACCGAACCCAACAACTTATTTAGATTAGTTTTCCTCGACGACAGTCCCTGAACCTATGCCCAAGAGGTTATAGAACATTGTATTTTTACTAAAAGAGTGTAGATTTTACTTAAATCACAAGAGTTTTATGTGATATACTTCAAAATTGTTGGTAGAAAAAAATAAGGAATATTTTTCGAATATGCAACTCATTTTACAAAAAAACAAGAACCTTATAAAATGGATGGCAAATTTTTAATAAAATCCTCAAAAACTACATATGATGCCACCTAATAATATTAACCGAAAACCCATCTAATATCAATGAAAGAATTGTATGATATAAAAAATGGAAAATTTTTATGGACACGTGAACTTGTCAGTAGATGTTTACTGGAAACATAAAATAGATGGACTATTACAATTAAATTGACTTCTTTCTAAAATCTTATGGAAATTACAAAGGAATTGCAAATTTTACAAAAAAACATTGAAGTTTACAAAATAATATGCCCCGAACAATGCAGAGTGAAATTGAAATCGAGCAATAATTATTAAGGTATTACCAAAAAATGTGAAAATTAGATGGGTTAATAGTAGTAATTTGAAATAATAATTGAAATTGATCATTCATGAAGAAAAAAGCCAACCCTTAAATTTATGAAACTGTTAGATTGATCTAAGGGCTCTTAAGACAAGCTCACCTTAATTACAGAATCCCCCATCTCATTTAAAGGATACCCATATATATTATGCATTCATATATATATATATATATATATATATATATATATATATATATATATATATATGTTACATACATACGTACATATTACATACGTATGTACGTACCGACATACATAATGTGTGCCGACGTACGCAGATATCCATACATACATACGTACATACATATATACGTGTATACCTATGTGTTGCGTACATGCACATGCCTATGTACATGCACTCGTACATACATGTACATCTAGCTATATGCATGCACAAACACATGCACACGCACACGCGTGTGCGTACACATGTACACATGCACTCTCACGCACACATGTGCATGTGCAAATGTGCACATAAGGCTTTTCCAATGAACCTTGATCTCGTTAACATATTAATTAACACATGATCTCAATCCTTCATTTTTTATATTTTATCAACATTCATTAAACAATTCATGGTTTTACAAAAAAATGTAATTCCAGGTATTCCTTTTTTAATACACAAGTAAAACAAGTATCTTAATTATGTCTTTTTTAAAAGTTTTGAATGTACCTTCTACATTTGCATAATTATATATTGATACATAATTGACAATTATAGAGAAAATTTTACAACTTTGGTTTCATTTTTTCACATTTTTATTCATTTTTTCTACCCAGAATCTATACGTTACAATAAAATGAATCAAAATTATAAATCCCTTCTTTATTATCACAACTTTTTGCATAACAAGTGAAACATACAAAAGATAAATATGCTATATTATTACGTACTACTGAATCAAAATTATAAATCTCTTCTTTATTATTACAACTTTCTGCTTAATAAGTGAAAAGTACATGCATATGTCGTATTATTATTTAGTACTAACTAAATTAAAACTACAACTCTCGTGTTCAGTATTACAACTTCTGCAGAAAATAAATGTGAGAGTCATTGAACTCAACACCATCCCATCTTCCTCCATCCATAACCTGCCCCACACTTTTACCTTCCTCTTCGTGAATCCTCATGGGAGGATGTTCCAGTTCCGCCACTGTCCACATGCATCCTTCATCCTCATGGCGAAGCGCAAGGAACCACAAGAGAGGGGGAAATATTGACATTCTACTTTGTGTTGCAAGGGAGAGCACCACTGTAAAGATGACAGTGTTGGCTGTTGTTCTTTACGGGAAGGGAGACACATTTTGGTGATGGAAAAACTAGGAAAACGGTCTTGAGGGAAAGAGGCTTCACTATAATCTCTTTCCTAAATATGGTAAGAGAAAAAAAAACAGAAATATGCCATCATATAATCTTTTTTTATTATAGTTGACTCCAAAATCAATTTTAATTTTATTGATTTTGATCTCATTGGATTTAAAATTTATTTGTGAGTTTTCATCGATTTCCTAATGTGTTTAGAGCTCATTGGAAACTTCGTCTACACACTAACACGTACATATGCATATTATACATAGCTCATTGGAAACTTCGTCTACACACTAACACGTACATATGCATATTACACACACACACACACACACATATATATGGGACCTTTCAAAATGAGGTGGGTGCTTTTCTGAAATTGTAAAGCCACTGTGAATTTAGTAAAAACTTTGTAATAGTTTTGTAAAAGTATAAACTGCACAATGTAAAAAAATGAATTTTGTAAAATATAGCATACAAATTTAAATTAACATTTCCATCCAATATAATAATATTTTCATAATTTTATTTCACTATACATGTTGTGTTAATATTTATTGTTATATGTACGAAACAAGAAATTGTAAAATATATTGGAAACATGCCAAAATTGAGGGTGGCTCACCATATATATGGTGAGACCCGCCTCATTTGAAGTTTCTCCTATATATATTTATAGAGAGAGAGAGGGCTTATCTAGAGAGCCCTGTGCCCATTTGAGTTTGGTGAGCACCAAATATAGGCTCTCCACGTGTACTTCTATTTTAAAGGTTGCCTATTTTGAAGGAATACGGTTTTGGAAGGATATTAATACGTTTGAGCCTCTTATATTTCCAATTATATAGAGTCCTTCAAAAAAGGAAGACGGTTTTGGAAATATACATTTAAATCATTAATTTCGTACCGAAGAAATAGTCATTGTACATTTGATCGGTAATGTAAATAATGTACTCAAGTAATTATGTGTTGCGAGATCAGTAATACTGAAACAATTGTCAGTATTTTACATCTGTAATATTACATTGTACAAAGATCAGTAATTCATTCATATTACTCAAGTAATACATATTCATTTCTCAAGTAACTATTGTTGTGAGATCAGGAATTAAGTATATGAATTACTAATGTCCATACAATCAGTACTGATTACAAATGTTAATTTTACTTAAGTCATTTTGATTGTTACTAATGTTATACTTACTTAATACTTTGAGTCTTACCGAAGCACCTCTTATTTACTTATATAACATTTTTAATTACTTAGAATGTATCGAGTGTTATTGATAGCAATACATAAGTTACTGGTCACGTGGTTTTTTATACTTATTCCAACTTACTTATTCCATTACCTTCTTTTACCTACAATTTATTACATGATACTGATGCTTCTATATATCTTACTTGTTTTATTCTTTGTTTTGAATTACTATCGAATCACACCTTCTTATGTAGCCTATTTAATTACTTGTAATACGTCAAGTGTTGCTGAAAGTCACACATAAATTACTTAATTATGGTTATATGGTGAATATCCAAATTTCAACAGTCTTCTAGTCCATTTAGATGATGTTGTTTTGCTCTCGCTCCTCGACATAACAACAACTTCTTCAAGACACCGAATTATTGCATTGATCTGCAAGAAACAATAAGTTAATTGAACATTTAAAAAATAAAATATCAAGAAATTAGAAAAGAATACGTATTACTAACAAATTTCAAGTAACATTTTAGGAAGATACTTGCTTCAGTACTATTTTATATCCGTGAATAGTAAGAATTGTATAAAGAAAAGTAACTCAGCAATATATTCGCTTCAGTAAGAATCATTCAACGAGAAGTAACTTGTAATGAATTGTTAGTAACGTTTGTTATATGGCAAGTAACTTGCAATGAATTGTTAGTAACTCAGCAATATACTCGCTTCAGTAAGAATCATTCAATGACAAGTAACTTGTAATGAATTGTTGGTAACGTTTGTTACATGACAAGTAACAATTGTGTTAGGATAAGTAACATAAAATATCTCATAAGTAAATTACTTAAACACATCAGTAACTCAATATATTTTCAAAGTAACGCATGAAAAATAACAACTTTATCTACTGTAACTTTTTATTATATGAAATCAAAATACCTTCGATACAAAATCAATTAGGACTACAAATCGTGTATCAAAATGAATAAAAACGATATTATGAATACCATTTCTCATATTTCAATCATACTTCTTGAATAAATATTTCTTATGATAAAAAATATGTAGTATTCGTAATTGCTTCAGAAATATGCCGATAAAAAATATGCAGTATTTTTCAACCATTATTGTTACGAGTTCCTAAAATCGGGGGATTAAATTTGCAAATCCAATGGTTGAGATAATGGGCTCATATCATCTCTAATGGGCACAGGACTCTCTGGATAAAAATCCTATATATATATAGGGGACAAGAAGCATGCATCCTGGGGTGTAGGAAACTCCCTGCACCCACCCCATTTTTCGATTATTTTTAAATTTTTTTGAATTAAAAGTTGGGGAGATCTACTTAATATGTTAAGGGGAATATGTGTTTCAAGTTTCATGCAAAACAAACATTGCTAACACGTTCATCTAGATAGGGTTAATTTCAGCAATTCTGAGACCGTTAAAATTTGGCAGTCTTGATGGAGATGATAGAAGTCTCGAATTAAGTTGAACTTGGAATAACAACATGATGATCTAAATCCTCCAAGGTTTCATTTCAAAAAAATAAAAAGTAATGAAAAATTAGCTATGGTGTAGGCAATTACCTGCACCCGCCGAGATAGGCTCCTCACTCTCTCTCTCTCTAGATGCATACACACATATTAACATATTATTCATGTATTCATATTATACACATATAATCATATTGTACACTTCCATATTATCGACTATTCATTATATATTTTTTAAACCAGTGGTAAGATGCTTTAACCACAGTGGTAAGGATGCAATTTTACGAGTCGAAATAGAAGGTTGTATATTGTGCGAGCAAAATGACCAATTATTTCCTTCTTTTTCAAGTAGCACAAAAAGGAATTACATGATTGCTGTTATAAAATAAACATGCGGAAGCGAACATGGAAAAAGATAAAGAACAAAGAAAGAACGCAGGATTTAAAGTGGAACCCTACTCCGTGAGGAGCGGGATGAAACCACGGGAGAAACCATCAAAGGGGCATGCTATGCATTGCTTTTTTCTCAATGGATACAAGAGGTCTGGGGCTCCTTATATAGCCTCTCTAGAGCCTCCAAGTCCCATCACTGGACGATGTGGGACTAAACATTGGATGGGGTAAATGAATCTTCTCCAGGATCCATTTACCCTGTTACAACTCAATGGACGCACCACCAAATACTCTAACACTCCCCCTCAAGCTGGAGCATGCAATGCTCAGCTTGGACAAACAGAAAGAAACTCAACTCAACGCTACAGGACACTACGGACAATATCAACCCAACGCTCACATTGTTGCAGTCGAGGACGTTGCTTCTCATGCCGTGCAGGTGAAGAGGACGAACGAGCTGGAGTGTGAGTCTGCTGAATCTCCTCGTCGGAGAGCATGTGCTCTGAAATGCGCCTGTCAGAGTCACTGCAACTGAAATGAGTCTCCTCGTCGGAGTACTCTGGCCCGCCACAATAATGTGGACAACTACTCCATCTCTGAAAAGGGCCGAACTGAAAAGGCCGTGGCTGTGCAATCCTCGTCGGAGTCCACGGTCGCTGGAGAATGGAGTCTGAAAATAGTCTTCTCGTCGGAGAACTGGGTCTCTCCCATCTGGCTCAGAGAATGGTGCACTGCTCTGGTGTACCTATGATACCACATAAAAACCCTTGCCCTCAATGGCATAGGGAGTGGTCTTCTGCTCTGGAGTCCCTATGTTTCACATGAAAACTCTGGCCTGACAACAAGAAGAATGATGGGGAGCACTGACAATGATGACAACATATCCTCATCTGAAAATGACCGCACACTCGTGCGTGTCTGAAAACTGGACTCGGAATCAATCGTCGAGTCTGAACTGGATCTGAACCATAGAGTCTGAAAATCTGATGGTCTGAAGAATATCTGAATTTGAAATATCTAACCTGTGACTCTACATATATACTCCCCCTTTCTCCCATACTTGTCGCAACATGAACATCGACAAAGTTGGGAGAAGACAAGATAAATAGGGGTACAAAATACCAATAAGCCGTTCAGAAAAAATTTTTTTCGGCTTCTCTTATTCAAAATCATTGCGGCTTTTCATTTTTTTAATAAGCCGTCATCCCCTTTTTTTCAAAAACATTATTTTTGAAATTTCGCGTATGGCTTTTTCGTGTGCGCAGCCTTTTTTTTTGAAAATATGGTCGGCTCTTTTCTTTTCTTTTTTTTAAGCACACGCCTTTTTTTTGTTAATGCTACAACCCTTTTTTTAATACATGCCCAACGTTGGGCCAATGACAACCCCCACTATTTTTTTTATATCGGCATCCCCTGTTTAGGGTTCCCCATCTGAGAACCCTCTTTTCATTCATGAACGACGCCACTGCCATATAAAACATGCGCCCCCCTTTTTTGTTTTTTTATAAGACCCGCTGCACCCTTTTTGGTAAAAACCCTATTTAGGGTTCTGAAATCCCTCGCTCAAAAAACAGCCGCCCCCGAAAGGGGGGTCTTCTTCATATGTCGTCGTCGTTGCGATGTGGAGGGGGGGTGATCAGGGCGTCGCGCGCGACCGCTGAGGAGGAGAGGCCAGAGGAGGAGGGGATCGCGCACGGGGCTGGAGGAGGTGCCGCGATGGAGAAGAGCCCAGGGGCTTCGTGCGCAAGCGGCTCACGTGCCTGGGCGTTGCGAGAAGGCGCCGCCAGGGGGCGCCGTCGCCGATGGAAGATGTGTTAGGACTTTGCGGTCTTGCCGCTAGGGCTTCGCAGCCTTGTCGTCTGTGCCAGGGCTCCGCCTGTTGAGAACTGCTTCTCTCTCGCGCGTTGGGGTTCGCCGTCGCCTGGGGAGGAGAGAGCGCGTGGGAGGTCTCGCCGTTGATGAGAGTTGTGCGGCCTGCTCTCGCGATGGATCGCTGGATCTACAGAGCAGCGCCGACTGGAGCCCGATGGATCTGCTGGATCGTGAGGGCTGCGCCTGCTAGGGTTCCGTAGCGCGTGGGAGGTCTCGATGTAGGTCTCGCCTGGGAAGGAGGCGAGATCTGGGGACCGCTAGTGGATTGCCAAGGATCTGGAGGCCACGCCTAAGATTGTGGGGCGCCGCCTGCGACTGTGGGGCGCCACCTGGGTTGAAACCCCAAGGATCTGGGGTATTCTTCGAACTGAAGCACTGATAGGGATGCGACCTGTTGAGAAGATGCGGTAGAAATAATAATCTGAAGTCATATGCTGATGAACACTGACAGAATCCTTCTTGTTGATGACGATCATGAACACGAATATCAATCTTTGAAAAGTAGGTTCTAAGAAAACCCCGAAAAAACATAACATCGAACTTGGAATGATCCAACAGAAAAAATCAAAAACAAACTTCAACCAAGAACGAACCCGCTCTGATACCGTGTTATAAAATTAACATGCGGAAGCGAACATGGAAAAAGATAAAGAACAAAGAAAGAACGCGGGATTTAACGTGGAACCCTACTCCGTGAGGAGCGGGATGAAACCACGGGAGAAACTCTCAAAGGGGCATACTATGCATTGCTTTTTCTCAATGGATGGGGCTCCTTATATAGCCTCTCCAGAGCCTCCAAGTCCCATCAATGGACGATGTGGGACTAAACAATGGATGGGGTAAATGGATCTTTTCCAGGATCCATTTACCCTGCTACAACTCAATGGGCACACCACCAAATACTCTAACAATTGCGGTTCGTTTTTTTGTGAGATGGTGGATGGAATTTATGGGTTGCAAAATATACTCGTCTCGACGGTACAGACAAAGATTGTACGATAAATTTCATGCTTTATTGCATGTCATGTGATAATATATAAATATGTAGATTGTATTATAAATTCCATGTTTTATTGCATTATTAGATAATTTAATAGATATATGTAACCCTGAAGGGACCTGCCACGTGGGGGAGGATAAGGCTCATGGCCAAATTCTCAATATGAAACAAAAACACGTGCTCCCATTTTTAATAAAATAAGGCCATGACGTAAAGATGCAGATCTCAGCTCCATTGCGTCAACAGGGTTTTTGTCACCTGATGTCAGCCTCCCATTACATCATAGGCCCAAAATTTGCGACCAATAATATGCCAAGACATCAACGTACATACAATATCGGTGATGGACAGCAAACAGTGACACTGACTGACGTGCTTTCCTAAGGCCCTTTATGATGGAGGAAATATTGAACCGGAGTCTGTGAGATCATCATTATTAATTGTTTCGGATTTTCACACTTGTGTGTGTGCTTCCAAATTACTCAACAACTTACGCCTCCACAGATTTCACAAGCAATGGTTCATAAAAAAATACATCCATTAACTCTTGTGTCCCTGTCATCGAAACTAACTTGTTGGAACCAATGTCTTTGCACGGGACAGTAAATTACAAAAATGGCATCTGAATCCCTTGTCAAGTTGAGCAAAACAAACATAATTGGGAATGAAGATACATGTATTGATCGTAATGGGGGCAGGTTTTCTACTATCTTAGTTGCTCGTTTGGTTGCCAGGTTTCTTGAGGTAATTTAGCATACCTCATGTTCTACCCTTATATTTCTAAGGTGGAATTAAATGTATGGAATGCACAATTTCTTTGTTATAATTTTTTAACTACGTTCAAATAAAAAATAAATATAAAAAATATATTATAATAATTAAAAAATATAATATAGCACATAATCAATGTCACATCTTATCACATTTATCATTTCAACCCTCCTAACAATGCAAGAAGCTACTACTCACAGTAGATTACTCCAACCCAAGCCAACCCGATTACCAAACATGCCCTAAGGGTTGTGTTAGGTGAACCAAGGATCAAATAAACCCTCCTTCTAGTTTAAAGTGTGCCTCGTGTCTCTCAATGTGCCTAAACACTAGTCCTTCCTATGTTTGGAATTGTCATCCTCCACTGTCCTTACATCTTCACGAGCCATATATATCTCATCTTTGAGGCGAACAGATGTGGGTAGTTGCTGTCCTATCCCACAATAGCAAGTTGCATGATTGGTGGATGTACACAGTCCCAATCAAATGCATACAGCATTTGTTGCTATAAGGTGTAAGTCGACAGAACTAAATTACAGAAAATAAAATATTGAAATTATCAAGCCTGCAGAGGGGAATTGTAATCGAGGATGAACCCATCAAGACCTCTTGAATCTTGTGGCCACTTCTGATCGATTGCCAAAGATAAGCACATCCACCGGCATGAAATAGCCACTTGATGATGCCAAAATCACACGATTTGTTAAGCAAAATGCTCCCTCCCGCTGCCTTGAAATTCTCTTCGAAATAGATCCTAATGAAGTGAAGCACTTGGCTTTTAGAAAGCTATGTACCCCACAATTCTTCATCGATCCCCTCTATTAGACAGAGATCTCAAGCAATTTGTAGGAGACCTACCTCTACATTCCGTGTAATTCCACCATTGTTTGAGTTGGAAACATGGAAAAATTATCATAGCCGTGATCTATAAGTGAAGACATTTGTGTATAGGTTTTGGTCATACAAATTTAGGGAACTTGAGTCTACAAGAAAAACTTGAGGTGGCTGCAAAGATTTGATACACGACTTTCATGAACTTGTCAATGACAACCGTCGTAGGAACGCTAGCAGCATTGGCATCCTTGACATGGACAAAGGTGAGACACTAAAAGTTAAGGTGGCCCATGCAGTGATATGAGCGAGGATGAGGACACGCTAGTGGAGGGGGTATGGCACTCTACATTTTACTCCTTCTATCCTTCTCTCGGGTCGTATGCTCCTCTTCCTCTACATCTCCTTCTCCATCTATAGCATCACCTCTTGGATTCTCACTTATCCCTCCCATCTTGGGAACAACCATTGCTCCAAAATGGCTACCCAACCACAGTGTCACTGAGGATAAGATGGGGGTGGGTGCATGATTACTAGGGTTTTTGAATCACAGCAGGATAGAAGACATGTGACAGTGACAAAGGAGAGGGGTGAATGACGGGAGTTCAATAGATACTTGTGTGGCCAAAGATGACAAAATTGGAATTACATAGGGAGAGCGTTGACATATCCCCACCTTGGCACTGCATGGACACCTTCTAAGAGCCCCTTGACAACCATCAAAAACATCTTAGGAGAATAAAACAGACTTCTAAGATGATGACCTGATAGTGCTCTCTGCTAGCTTTATGGAAGAGTACACACGAGTGGGGAGATATGGGAGTAATTCTCATATGGAAGGTGTTGAGCAATTTCTACATGTAAAAAAATAGAACATCATAAGGAGACTCTTGACATATCAATCTGATGCAATGGACAAATTTTGAATGTAGGAGCAGTAAATGTGTGGGAGACGACATGGTATTATTATCATTATATATATGAATAACAACAACAATGCCTTTTCAAACAATTAAGTAATGTCAGCTACATGGATTCTTCGCCTCCATTCAAATCTATCTTGGGTCAGTCTCGGGCTTATATCCAAAAAACAAAGATCCCTTCGTATAGTCTCTTTCCAACACTTCTTAAGATATCCTCGCCATTTCTTAGCCAGCTCAACATCCCAACACTCGCATATCCTAACTGGTGCTTCAGCTGAACCTTCTTTGCAAATGACCAAACCATCTTACGCGATTTTTTCGCATCTTATCTTCGATCAGAGCTACATCAACTTTCTTTCTAATTGCATCATTCCGAATCCGATCTTTACGTGTGTGTGTGTGTGTGTGTGTGTGTGTGTGTGTGCGTGCGTCCACACATCTACCGTAGCATTTTTATTTCTGCTACAACCATTCTTTGCACAAGTCTATGGTTCACAAGCCAACATTCAGATCCATAGAGCATATTAGGTCTCACAAATGCTTTGTAAAACTTCCCTTTAATTTTTTAATGAATTTTCTTATCACAGAGAATAGCAGAGGCTCCTCTCCACTTTAACTAGTCTGCATTTATTTTATTAGTAACATCTCCATCAATTTCCCCATCATGTTGCAAAATAGATTTCGGATATCTAAAATAATCTCTCTTCTGAATGTTGCCATCACCAATCTTCATCTCGATTCCTTCACCATTGTTTCCATCAAAGGTGCACTCCATATATTATGTCTTAGACCTACTTATACGAAATTCTTTAGTCTCCAATGCATGTCTACATACCTCAAACTTCTCATTTACTCCATCTCTAGTATCGTCAATCAACATAATATCATCAGCAAATAACACACACCATGGCAACTCATCCCGAATGAGATTTGTCAACTCCTCCATAATCAAAGTAAAAAGAAATGAACTCAAGGATGAACCTTGATGTAAACCAATGTCGATGTCAAAATAGTCAGTCTTCACAGATGGGGTCCTTACACAAGATAAAGCCCTATCATACATATCCTTTATGAGGATAACATACATGATAGATATTATAACTGCAGATGAAAGTTTATGGACTAAAACAATATACCAAAATGTGCAAGGACCTGACTATAAAAAGTCTCCTCACATGGGACATCATTGAGGTGACGTGGCCAGGACCAAAGTACAAATACAATGAAGCACAAGGTCTGACTTGCAAATTTTACCACTTAATAGCACGATCCAACAGTGATACATCTTTCACTTGTCCACGTGTCTACACAAGCGAGCATGATACCCCTTCACGTGGATGGCCATGATTACATCTCTGGACTAAGATCGATGGTGGAGGTGCGACGCATCAAACGATGGTTGGAGTATCTGGGGTCGAGGTGCGATTCGATGTTCTTTGAGCTCCCTAGATGAACAGGGAAGAACAAGGCAGAGGGCGAGCTTTGATCTTTGATGCTGGCTAACTCCGACCACATGGAGATGATCTAAAAGGATCAAGATTCTCCTAGAGATTTCCTTCAGATGCTGGAAGTCTCAAAAGGCTTTGAGTGTCGTTGAAGCGACTCACATAGGTCAAGAGAGGAATGAAGCTCCAGAAATATTCGGGTTCTACAAAATTACCTCATATGAGGCATATCTCTACCAGGACCTACACAAAAATATTACTGGGTCGATGGCAAACTATCTCCACCTGTAAGCGGGGGGAGTGGAGGCTCAACGAGTGTGGCAGCAGATCTCCAGCAAGGTGATGAGGTGGAGATCTGAGAGCTTGCTCCAGAGAAAAGCAAGATGAATGAAATGGTTTGGGGCATAGGAGATCGACAGGGGAAGGAGGTTATGATGAATGGTGGGTCAGAAAATAAGTGGTTGTTGGTGAAATGGTTCGCCAGAGCAAAGCTCTGGCAAACTACGAATGGCGATTTATGCTAATTCAAACAATGAAAATTTAATCTAAAGACATGAAATGAAAGCTACAACTGAAACTAATCTAAAAAGTGAGAGAGATGTACCTTGAGCAGTGTAAAGCCTCGAAATCTGGACCTCACAACCAAGATGGTTGGAGATGATGGAACCTGCCTTTCCTTCACTCCTCCAATGCAAAAAGGGGAGGGTGAACAAACAATCACCGTCCTCCAGCCCTCGAGCACCAAATGGGGGAAGAATTAGGGAAAAGGGGATTCAAAAATCAAAGGGAAGATCGGAGGAAGCTTTTGTACTGATGATGGACAGAGGAAGAAAATTGAGGAGGTTATCTTGATGTAGTGACGTAATGCTCAAGGAAATGCATGCACGTGAAAGATGGAGATTGAGGCCAAAAGTTGAAGTAATCGGCCAAAAATAATGCAAGTATCGAGAATCAAAAATCGAGGAAAAATGGGGTCAAATGATAGGCTACGAAACCTAGGACCTTGGTTAGAGAGTTGACCGAGGTCAGCGGGGGACATGACCTAATTGGTCTATGTCACCCGCAAAAAGGAAAAACAACAATTAAAATCAAAAATAAATTAAAATAATATAGTAAATGATTTTATTAATTTTAAGTTATAAAATAAAAATGGTTATTATTTTCTTTAGTATTTTATTATGATTATTATTTATTTTTATGGGCTTATTTATTACAAGTTACTTTTTAGTGTTCCATTTATAGATATATTTATATATGTTTTGAGTATTTTATTTGTATTTTGTACTTTTGATTTTATTATTTTTTTCTTATTTTATACATTTATAAATTATCTTTATATAGTTTTTGTTTTTTATAATATAACAAATGTACTTAAATAAATACAAGTATATATTATATAGGTATAAGTCTAGGTATTTCATTTATGTATTTTTGTATATTATTTTATTTTTGTGTCTTATTTATGGTTACTTTATATTAAATATGTACATACATTATAATAATATTTAAAAAATGTAAAAATATAAAAATAGTAAAGAATAAATAAAATAAATATTTTATTTAAGTATACTATACAAAGACCTTTCTCAAGTGAGATGCATTAAGGACCAGGAAGGTCGCGTGCTTGTTACTTGGAAGGATATAGAGACTAGATAGGAGCAGTACTTTCATAAACTTTTCATTGGAGAAGGAAATAAAAAGATCACTTTGGGTGATCTGGCTAGTAGTGAAAGTTACATGAATCGTGCAAGCTATAGACAGATTCAAATAAAGGAAGTAGAGGAGGCTTTGAAGGTTATGAGACCTAGGAAAGGTGTAGGATCGGATGACATCCCTATAGAAGTATGGAGAGTTTTTGGTGAGCGCAGTTTGACTTGGCTTACGAATCTATTCAATGTTTTTTGGTGAAGCAAGAAAATGCCTGAAGATTAGAGGAGTATCGTGGTGCCTTTTTACAAGAATAAGGGAGACATTTAAATTTTTTCTAATTATAGAGGTATCAAGCTGATGAGTCACACTATGAAAATTAGGGAACGTGAGATCGAAAGAAGGTTGAGGCAAGTTTATAACGTAAAAGAAAACCAATTCGGATTCATGTCAGGTCGCTCAACTATTGAAGCCGTCCATTTGCTGAGGAGAACAATGGAGATTTATAG
The DNA here is from genome assembly GCA_037367405.1 of Ottelia alismoides. Lineage (NCBI taxonomy): Eukaryota > Viridiplantae > Streptophyta > Magnoliopsida > Alismatales > Hydrocharitaceae > Ottelia > Ottelia alismoides. The sequence goes on from JAZKJV010009305.1 coordinate 79,547, forward strand.
AGCTAAAAGGAAGAACCTCCATATGATCTTTATGATTTTGAAAAGGCTTATGATTCTGTCCTACAAGAGATATTGTGGAGAGTTTTGGAGAAGAGACAAGTACATGTCCTATACATTAACCTCATAAAGAACATGTATGATTGGGCTTTATCTTGTGTAAGGATAAGCTTTGAGTCCATTTCTTTTTTACTTTGATTATGGATGAGTTGACAAGTCACATTCAAGATGAGTTACCTTGGTGTATGTTATTTGCTGATGATATTGTGTTGATTGACGAGACTAGAGATGGAGTAAATGAGAAGCTCGAGGTTTGGAGACATGAGTTGGAGAGTAAAAAATTTCGTATAAGTAGAGCTAAGACAGAATATATGGAGTGCTCTTTTGATGGAAGTAATGGTGAAGAAATCGAGGTGAAGATTGGTGATGATAACATTCGTATCTGGGATCTATTTTGCAACATGATGGGGAAATTGATGGAGATGTTACTAATAGATAAATGCAGGGTAGCTAAAGTGGAGAGGAGCCTCTATTGTTCTCTGTGATAAGAAAATTCCTTTAAAATTAAAGGAAAGATTTACAAAGTAGCTGTGAGACCTGCTATACTCTACGGATCTGAATGTTGGCCTGTGAACCATAGACATGTGCAAAGAATGGCTGTAGCAGAAATGAAAATGCTAAGGTGGATGTGTGGACACAAACACGTAAAGATCGGATTCAAAATGATGCAATCAGAAAGAAAGTTGGTGTAGCTCTGATCGAGGATTAGATGCGAGAAAACCGTTTAAGATGGTTTGATCATTTTAAAGAAGATCAGCTAATGCACCAGTTATGAGATGCTAGTGTTGGGATGTTGAGCTGGTAAAGAGAGGGTGAGGACGGACTAAGAAGTGTTGGAAAGAAACTATACGAAGGGATCTTAGTTATATGGATATAAGCTCGGGATTGAGCCAAGATAGATTTAAATGGAGGCGAAGAATCCACGTAGCTGACCCTGCTTAATTGTGGGAAAAGGCTCTGTTGTTGTTGGTATACTATACAATAGAGGTTCAAAACATAACTTTCACATCTTAACTCCTAATTAAATGAAACCACCTTCATTAAATAGCTTGTTAAAAGTTATATACAACTAAAAGTGATTTTATACATTTTGAGTTTTTATTGAGTATATATGAGTCTGGGAAGCTTGGGGTTTGGCTTTTTATTTAGAGTATAAAAGATACATTATATATTATTCTTCTATGAATCACTTTTATATTTTTATTTGTATTTTGTCTAAAACTTTCATATACAATGTTTCTTTATTTAAGGTATAAAAAATATTAAATATATCCTAAAAATGTAATATTTATGAATAAATAAGTGAGAGTTTTATTATATTCTTGGCCATTATCTCCTACTACTTTATTCCTTGTTGGCCCAGTCATCAAGATACCTAGGTCTCAAGGTTAGGGTCATAAAATACATTTGGTATTTTATTCTTTTATTATTTTCTTTATTATGTAATCTTGCATTAAAAATGCATTTTATATACAATAAATGAAATAAATAATGAATGTTCATTTGTACAAAATAATGTTATTTACATGCATTAGCTAGGGTTTTAAGGCCAAAATGATAGAATAAAGGTGATGAAATGGAGATTCATCAGTTATCCAATACCATCCTTTATATTCCTAATTAAGTAGCACTCAATTGCAAGATTCTCATTTTCTTGCATCCATGTTATAGCACAGACCAAGAAGCCCTTAAATCCTTTGGTGTCTGACACTAAGCTTGATTCCAAACCGTAGCTCATGAGGAGTTTTGGGTTCATATTTGCGTGGAATCTTATTAAGGCCTTGCCCTTGCCTCCTTTTTTGGAGGAAAGATATATACTGCTGTCTCTACTATACATACCAGAAAACTAAGAGGTGATTATGCCAAGTATCACTATTGATCAGATCATGTCTAACATGATCTAATTGCATCTCTTTACAACTCCATTGAGCCGAGGTGTAATAGGAGTGGGATAGGAATGATATTCCTTTCTATATAAGGTATTCCTTGAATTCTTCTAATAGGTTCTGGCTACTTAGGTTAGATCAAATACTTTTCATCTTCCTTGTAACTTTGGTTCTCAACCAAAATCATGAAATCAATGGCATTTCAAAGGTTTCTAATTGGTAAAGGAAGAAAATCTCATACCGTGAATAATTATTAATGAATATCACATATTGATGAATCACTGCTTCTCACTCTTTATTCTTTTATTTTAGCTCTTTTCTTGGCAAAACATCATGTGATTACTTGCAAATACAATTATTTAGCAATTTGCATGCTTGCTTTAATATTGCATATTTAGCATGCATTTTTGGCAAAAATAAAAGAATAAAGGAAAAGAAAAAGAATGGTGCAACTAGAATAAATACATAATGATTCAAACCCCAAGAGAAGGTCAAGCCTTAACCTGATCGCAAAATAAAATAAGTAGAGAGAGATAGGGTTCACTATGTGTTGTCTATACTACTAATATTTGTAAATATTTATTTTTGGACAAATTAAAACTATTATTATTATGTAGCCCATGTACATATTTATAAAAATAATATATAATTGAATAAAAATCAGACAACTTAAATAAAAATAAAAATAAAATCCCCCATTCATTGTATAAAAGACATGTGTATATATTACATCATCTATTTATTATATACCCTTATTAATTTATAAAAATAAAATAAAAATTAATTTATACTCCTAAAAATATGTTGCAAATAAAAAAATATAAAAGTAAAGGTATTTCTATAAAAAATAATATAAAAATACTTGTACATAATACATAGATATATTATACATGTATATAATATTATATATATTGTATATACATTAATTTATTTTTCATAAAAAATAATTAAATGTAACAAAAAAATACTTTGAAAAATAGTAAATATTTTTTATTTTATACACTTTTAAATTTATATTCATTTATTATTTTTATTTAATTATATTTATTTTCCCCTATTTTGTCATCTAGCCTATTTTGTCTGCATTCTCGCTCACTTCTGATTGGTCCACGCTAGCTTCGTTGACCTTGGTCAACTGGTACCACCTTCCCTTCTTCCCCCCAGGTTGGTTTTGCCCCACTTTGTCGAATGTTTCTGACCCGGCGGCTAAGTTTTCCTCTAATTAAGAGCTCATATTATCGATCGTGGATCTCTAATATGCGCCTGACCTTCATCCTCTTGATCTGTGCCCCTGTTCGTGGGTTTCCCTCTCATCTTTTCGGACCTGGCACACCTATAGAACCTCAGCACTCCCTCTCCTTTCAAGCACCTTCGGTTGCTCCACAACCTCCATTGCACCATCTTTCCCTTTTCAGAGTGACATCCGAGAGAGGGAGCGGTTGAGGGTGTATTTTGGAGCATTGCACCCTTACGTCCGGCGATGCATTGTTTAAGTTTCGTTGCGAAGAGATTCAGCCTCTGGTCGTGCCGCCCATCGAGGCCATCACCGCTGTGGACCCCGTCCACCAGCCCACGTGTCCTCCTTCACTCCTAAGTACTCCAGTTAGCCTTATTTCCAGTTCGTTTGATTCATCAAGCTCGCATTCATTTTGCTCTAACGATCACATCACATCCCTGTCGTCGCCTCTATCGACAACTCGCACACCTCCAAACAACTCTCATCCACTTATGGATTATGCTTGGTACCCTTTCCCTCGACTCCAACCATCGGGTTGGAGTCGAGCACAAATCGAATCCTCCACCCATCGGAGACATGTGTCATCCATCCCTCCTCTGTTTTCGATGACATATGTGCTCTAACTCTTCGGCGGAGTTCCCTCTCTGAGCAAGCTCATTCTCCTGCAGATTAGAGCACTAGAAGCCCTCAATAGGAGGTCGATACATAAAGGCTCGACGGCTCTAGGATGTCATGCCTCTCCAGGACCTTCTCCTTGGTCTTGGACCCTTCTAAGCATTCCAGCAGCTGCGGACAGATGTCAGCAACATTTCCCCCATCAGAGAAGCTCCTGAGGTCGCCCACGTTGAGCGTATTTACTTATCAAAACTTGTCGGAGGCGAATTCTTCGTCGATTCACCAGGCGCCCTTCCGACCGTTGGATCGGGACTTCTGCCAGTTCTAATCACCACCTCCAATCTTGAGGAGCCCGGATCATTGGATCCATCTAAGGATCTTATCCAGAGTCGTCCATCGCCGAAGGGGTACCCCCAATCCGGATCGTCCATCCATAAGTGGAGATCCCTCGACCGTTGGATAGCACCTTAATAAGGAATAATTTTCACTTAGGCCCCTCTCTACTTTGTATTCACCTTCTAGTCTTGTGAATATTTGTCGTAGTTTAATTTACATTGGATAATTTGCATAATGAACCTCGTAGTTCATGATATTGCAATCTATTCATGTTTAATTGAACTCACGTGCGTACCCACGTGCTCCTTGGGTTATTTGTTGAATCTTATATGAACTTCTCTAGTGTTATGAATTGAATGATAGGTTTCTAGCAATTGCATTTTGTACCCTTGTGAGTCTGGATCATGTGTTGTGCATGTGATTGCCTGGACTTTTTGCAACTTCTACCCTATAGTTTCTACTAGTGTTATGGTTTAGCTCAGAAGTTTATTTTAGTTGCACGTAGGTCCTTGCAAACTGCTTGTCTTTTATTTAACTTAATAAATATCATATCAATCCAAAAATTATCTAAAAATTACCCTCAACTCATGTTAATGTGTAAGTTTTTATGGATTAATTTCTTTGCATTTATTATTTTTGAGAAATCAAAAACCCATAAAAAGTTTCCTGTTCATTTTTGAAAATCTATAAAAATTTGAAAATTGCCTTAAAATCTGATAAAAATTCTTATTAGTTTGTTTTGTGTGTTTTGTCTACAGTAGCAATTTTGGTTTGAAAATCCCTTATAAAAACCCTAAAAATTGCAAAAGACCTAAAATGTTATAAAATCATATAAAATCCAAGAACAATAAAAAAATCTCATTTCCGTTTCTATTTGTAGCATTTTATATCTATTTTGTCATAAAATTGCTCCCCAGGATTTTACTGCATTTTATTTATATTTAATTTGCAATTTAATCTTGATTGTGTACTGTTTGCCATTTTAGTCACTGTTTGATTTTTATAAAATCATAAAAACATTTTTAAAACCTAGGAAATCACCAAAAACACTTCAAATCTTAAAACCTCAAAAATATTTTAATCTTGATTTTCTGAGCATTTTTTGAAATAAAGAAAAATCCAAAAAGATTGTTGTGTTGCTTAGTTTTCTTAATTATTGATTTTGCTTCCTTATGAAAAATACAAAAATTTGCAAAATTAAAAACCACTAAAAAATGTTCTTCATTTCTAAGATTTGACTACTTCGTAGTTTTTCTCGTGCTCCCTACATTCGACCTTGGTTGTTATACCAGGTAAAATAAATAGCGAACCACTTACATGTGTGCTTGATTGCTTGATCTTATACTGAATGGTTTATTTTTTATCTTGGTTGAGCCCAACTCGTTGATTGAGGTCGCAATGACTTTGTTATTTCTTGATACTTAACTCTAGTTGGTGGGACACTCATCAGAATGGCATTGTTGCCGGGGAGCGTGACTTAGTAGTCATTTTTCATTATTTATCTCTATTCGATATAACTGCTTTCTGACACATTCCTATTTTGCTTTTTGTGTGAGGGACCGCTCAAGGACGCCTTGGCTTTCTGTTGGAGTACCCACACCGAAGGAGAAGCACAAGAGAAGGGGAGGATAGTTATAGTAGATAGAGTAGATAGTTTATTTTTAGAAAAACTTCTATTATTGTTATATTTGTGGACTTGGACACTCTCTTGGACACTTAATCATTTTGGAATCTGTTTCGCCGAGTGCCGGTGCACTCGGGGGACCTCATTACGGCTTTTTCGAGTTTTGATTTTATCGCATTTCTTTATATTTGATTATTGTGGATTTAGCCCTTATCCTTAGAATTTTTTGTTGATTGTGACGTAATTAGCTAAGGCCCAACACCTAATTACTTCCCTGTTCCTATAGAACGTAATTGGACCTAGCTAAAAAAATTGAAAAAGATAGCTTAATTGGATACGAGACCACGTGCTGTGAGGAGTCACATATAACGCTAGTAGTCCCATTGTGGTGGGCACCAAGTGACTCCTAAGATCAGACTCTGAACTCTATTTGATTAACTAGCTATTGTTCTTCATGATCAATAGAAGTTGCTCATCTAAGGTTGATTTCCTCCTGCTTCATATAGTTAGTTTACGTTTAGTCTTTAAATTTATGCGCGAATCACCCTGCATGTAGAGTGCTGGAGACATGTATGCATTTGATCTCTCCAAGCATCATTGTGTTTGTTCGTGCATCGACTTTTTCGACTTCCTCCCGCGTTTTTGGACTCAAAATAACCAAGGAAATTGAAAAATTCGTTAGGCATTGTTTTTATCTTAAAAATACCTAAAAATTGAAAACAAATAAATTGGGACTGCTAATGCAAACTTGACCATAAAATACACTTCATCATAAAATCTTTTGTTCTAGGGAGATTTACCCCCTCATTAGTTGATTTATCTGTAGTGAGAGAGTGACTCGCACACTAGGCTAGAGCCATACCTGAACTTCTTTCAGACTACTGGTCTTGTGGATAGTTGTTCTCCGATGAGGACTTCTATAAGTAGTCGGTAAGCGATTCGGGACTTCCTTAGTAGAGTGAATTGATCGAGTAATAGGTAAACGGCCAGCGATTCATACTGGCTGGGAAAAACTAGTTGTGAGATTGGGTCAGTCTCTTAGGTGCATCTGGTTCCTAATAGATCACTTAATTGTTCTTATAGATTGATTGATCACCTAAATAAAAATTGACATGATTAACGAGTGATCTCTTACGGTCATCAGCTCGAGTGTTCCATAGGTAAATTGGGAGTTTGATTTTTTTATCTTGTTTGCATTCCAGATCTCATCATCGTAAATTCCTACATCACGATGATGGGAAGGGGGACTTTTAGGCTTTCTTTGATAGTACCTCTCTTGAGCACTCCTCCCCACTCCTCTATGGCAGTTTTGGAGAGTCCAGACCCGCTCTCCGAATCCAAGTTTGCTACCTCCATGTTCCCCCTCGGCCACCCTTCTTCCAATCCTGAGTTGCCAGAGTAGAGGCCAACACATATTTATGTACATTTGACGGCACCTGATTTGGGGTCTTTTGCCTTTCAGAGACCCGAGAGATGGCCAGCAGTGAGGGATGCACCGATGAGCAGCCCCAAGGTTTGACGTATGTAATTTATCAAGGCACCATCAACAATACTTCTAGACTACCTGGAGATCATGCAGAGACATATTAGAGATCGGGGAGCATTCATGGCAGGGGTATGCCGAGAGTTAGCACATATGTAAGCTGATCGAGCAGATCCACAAAGACCAGCCTATGGAGACATACCAATAGCTGGAGGAGGAGATGAACAACCAGAGGATGCACAGGAGCCAGCCAGATCCGCACGAACGATGAGGCAGTTGCACAACCCTTGTGCAACCCTCACCCATCGCTAGCTCCAGCTTCCAGAGATTCTGGGAGACTTCGAGCTTCACCCCCAAACGATTTAGTTACTTCCCAAATTCCATGGGCTAGCCACCGAGGAGTTGCATCTGCACCTCCAGAAGTTTGAGATGATCTGCAACACGGTCCACGATAATTTTTGGACGAGGACACCATCATGGTGATGGCGACAGAGCAGCCTACTGGCTGAAATATTTGGGGAGATATGTTACCACTTGGGAGCAACTTCGGACCGAGTACTTGAATAAGTATTGCCCACTCGGTCGAACCAACGCAGCTACAACTTTAATTAAAAACGTATTATGATCCCGAATGAGCAGTTTCGTGAGGCTTGGGGTCGATTTAGATATCTCATCGATCGGTATCCACATAACAAGATATCGAAGCCCAACCTTGTACAGAGCTTCTTTTGCGGACTGACATCGAAGCTACAGGGGCATGTTAATTCCTCGTATGGAGGGTCATATTTCACCAAGGATGAGGACCAAGTCTGGTCCATCTACGAGGAGATGGAAGAGAACTACACGATGATGTACCAGACTCGGGTCTACACTCAGGGGAAGACTCTTCCACATGTCGTGCCAAATCAGAGGATAGCACAGGTTAATGCATGTCCGTATACTTCTTCAGCAGTAGTAGCACAAGCAGAGTCATCTGCAGCTGACATCTGGATTATTAGAGAGAAGATGGATTGCATTAAGATTATAGAGAAGAAGTGGTACCAGAGCCTTATACAAAATAGATCAGTTGGCACAGATGCTTAGTGACTTGAAGATGTAGATCATGTGTCTCCAGGAGGCACAAACGGCTCCACAACCCTATCTCAGGTCACGGGCTTATCACAGCAATAGTAGCTCCACCTAGCCATCTGCCTAATACTGCCAGGTTCACGACATTCATGCAGAGTCGGTTCAGCTGCTGCAGCACTACTCTCAGCCACCACCATATCAGGACACTCAGATAGTGGTTTACCAGTCGGATCAGCCCATGGCAGTTATTCTCCCTTCACTTTACAAGCAGGAGCCATTGATGGAAGTTAATGTGATTTGATACGATCGGTACCAGTAGTAACTCAAGATCCATTGCAATCATCCCAGATTTAGGTGGTCTACCGAAGGCACCTCGTCCTAGTAGTAGCCTTCAGCTTAGGGCAGACAGAGCAGCCAACAACAACAGCTCCAGTACTCCCAACCATCCCAGCAGTACCGGCAGGGTTCTCATCCCTACCATCAGGGACAACAGTACATGCAACCACAATAGCCTCAACAGTTCACTCAACCTCCCCCTCCCCACTATCAGCAGAGTCAGCCTCATTTTCAGCGAGGCAACCCGTCCGGTTCTCATGTACCCATCTATGAGAACCCAACCCTTGACGATCTCACTCACCTACTCTCAGACCAACATGCGTTCTTCCGGGAGGAAATGGACGAGTTCCAGCAGGAGATGAGGGATATTATCAATGGCAAGGCTACCATACCCGCTCAGATCGAACCATCCTAAACAATTTGAAGAGAGAGTCTAAGCTGGTACAATTCACAGAGACTACCACTTCTAGTGATTCCTTGGGTGATATTTCTTCCTACATATTTGATGTTGATTTTGTAACACTTAGGAGCGCCAGGATGCCAGTCGGCGATGCCCCATCTGAGCGAAAACCACTTGGAGCTTCAAGAGTGCTAGACGAGGAGGATAACGCTGCTGATGTCGCTCGTGATGTTGATCAAAATAGTTCTGATGCCACCAAGGATGTTGATCCAGCTGATGGTACTGAGGCTCATCGTATCTCCAGATGCAGTCGATGGTACTGACACCACCATTATATAGGTTGCTGAGCTAGAGCGAGGTGCTGATGCTGTGAAGACAGATGTCGTGGGTGATGTTGATGCCACCATTTTTCATTCAATCATGTTACCTTCTCATGTATCTTAGGACAGATCCAGAAAAACCCAAAAAAAGAAAAATGGAAAAGACCAAAAATATGAATAAAGAAAAGGTTTCTGCATCTTCTTCGAGTCCATATATGTTATATGATGATGTTTGTATGGATTATACTCCTTCACGGACACAGGAGGTCATTCCTGGCCCTCTATTTGAGGAGGGTCTAGCCATCCCCTTCCCTCAGGCACTCTGCTTAGTGAAAGGGAATAAAACACAAAATTCCAAAAGGAGACACTAGCTAGAATTCAACCAGCAGATGATCAACAGATTCCAAATTCAGGTGACTCTACAGGAGGTACTTGAGCATTTCCCTCTCTTCTATAAGAACTTGAGAGAGAAGACTACCATCCGCGGGAAGAGAAAGAACCACAATGCAGAGATCCATGTTCTCACTCTTGCCACATGCTTCACCATCCAGAACCAATTGCCTGCCAAGAGGCCAGATGCAAGAGCTCCATATGTCAGATGCCATATTCATGAGCAATGGTTTGATCGTACTCTATTAGACAACGATTCTTCCATCAACCTCCTTTCGGCAACCTTACTCGACCAATTCGAGTTTGGCCCTCTTTGACAGAGCATGACAATCCTTCAATTTGCCGATAGATATGTTAAGAGGTTGAAGAGGTTGTTGAAGGACGTGGTCATCACAATTCAGGGCCTGAAATTCCCTGTGGACTTTGTTGTATCAAACATGAAGATCCCTAAGTCTGTGGTAGATACCCCCATCATACTAGGACGTCCATTCTTGGCTACAGCCAAGGCGGTGTCCGATCATGATAGTGGTAAGGTATAGTTTCATGTCGAGGGTGAAAGTGTACAAATAAATACGATCGAGGAGACAAGAGCACAAGATTCATCATGATCCGAGCAGTCTAACGATGAAGAGCAGATGACAGATGCATAGCGAGATGTCCACCAAGAGTGCGACTTTGTGATTACAGATGATGAAGCAGTTTGATCCGATCCAGTATCATAATCTCTTGTCGCCCTTTAGACACTACAGAGTTACAAATTCCAGCAGATGAGAGTTCAGATAGCACACTCTTCACAGAGGACATATTCAAGGCTGATGATCGTGGTTTGGAGAGCGAAGCGGAGTATATTTCATATGGCTCAGAATCAGATCCCTTAGATTAATACATTGATTGGGATGATTTTGATGAGCATTTATCATGTCTGATTCCCATAAAGCCAACAACTAGGATGGAGATTGTACCAGCACATATTACATAGACACCAATAGGGTCATCTTCGCCAGATTTTCATGCACAGGGAGAGTTCTCCCATACATATCTAATTGTTTTCACTCAGACATTTCAGAAGCCATATTTGCCAGCTCCTATTGCCTAGAGTTGAAGACTTTATCGCAGTCGATGAAGTATAGATTCCTTGCGGTGAGCCCGAGCTGTACGCAGTCATTATCTCAACAGATTTGACTAGAGAGCAAGAATCTCGTTTAATGGAGGTTCTTGAAAGAAACCACAAGATGATTGGATGGAGTGTATCTGATGTCTAGGGAATAAGTCTGGCCCTGTGCTCCCATCATATTTATCTCGAAGAGGATGCTAAGCCATAGCATGAGTTCCAGCGATGAATGAACTTGAACCTTCGAGATGTGGTTATGAAAGAGATATCAAATGGTGGAGCGCCGATTTTATCCACCCCATCTCTGACTCCAAGTGGGTTAGTCCATTACATGTGGTGCCCAAGAAGACGAGCATCACTTCTTGGAGAGGATATAGCTACTGATTACCCACTTCTTGGAGAGTCTGTGTGGACTACAGACGATTGAATCATGCCACCAAGAAGGTCCATTTCCCACTGCCATTTATTGATCAGATTATTGAGAGGTTAGTTGGGAAAAGTCAATACTACTTTCATGATGGGTACTCCGGTTATAACTAGGTGTCCATAACGCCCGAGGACCAGGACAAAACGACATTCACCTGTCTGTTTGGGACATATGCTTTCATATGGATGCCCTTTGGTCAATGTACTGCCCCAATTACATTCCAAAGGTGTATGTTTTCCATCTTTTCGGATATGGTGGGTGATTGCTTAGAGGTCTTTATGGATGACTTCTCGTTCTATGACGATGGGTTTGATTCTTGTCTTGACTGCCTAGACCGTGTACTTCAGCGTTCTATCGATGTCCATCTTGTCTTAGCTTGGGAGAAGAGTCACTTCATGGTAACTCAGGGGATGGTGTTTGGCCATATCATCTCCAACAGGGGAATGGAGGTCGATCTGTCCAAGGTGGATATCATTAGGAAACTCAATCCACTGTCCAATTTGTGGCAGTTGCGGTCTTTTCTGAGGCATGTCGGCTTCTACCGATGATTCGTTCAAGATTTCAGTCGTATTGCTCGATCACTTTTTGATCTGCTGATGAAATACATCGATCTCATTATAGATGATAAGTGTCTAGCATCGTTCGAGACTCTCATGGGATTAGTTGTCGAGACTTCTATCCTTCAGCCTCTTGATTAGTCTCTCTCATTCGAGTTCATGACGGATGCTTATGATTTTGCCATAGAAATTGTGCTAGGGCAGAGGAGGGATGGATTGTCTTATGCCATTCACTATACTAGCCGTACTTTAGATGCCATACAATGGAACTATACTATCACAGAGAAGGAGATGCTAGCTGTAGTCTTTGCCTTGGATAAATTCAGATATTATATTCTTGGATTCAGAGTGACGATTTTTAGAGATCGCACTGCCATCGGGTACCTTATGACAAAGAATGATGCCAAAGCTAGATTGACCAGATGGATCCTTCTACTCTAGGAGTTTGATATTGAGATCAAGGAGAAGTCGGAGTCAAGAATGTGGTGACAGATCACCTCTCCCGATTAGAGAACTTTGAGGAATCAAAGCAGTTGTCACCTATTATAAAGGCCTTCTCAGATGAGGCGATCCTTGTTATTACCTCGCTTCCATGGTACGCTGACATTGTGAACTATCTTGTTGCCAAGAAAGTTCCATAAGGTTGTCCCAGATAGCGCCTTGAGACTTTCCTTGCTAAGGCCAAGTCGTATCATTGGGAGGATCACATCCTTTTATCATGAAGAAGGGAATAGCATATGGCTTCATTGCATTCCTCAGGAGGAGCACCATAGCATCCTCACATGATGCCACAATCTTGAGGTAGGAGGACATCATTCTGGGAGAAGGACAGCACAGAAAGTACTCCAATCCGGCCTATGATGGACTACCCTCTTCAAAGATTCTGATGAATTCGTGAAGAGGTGTACTGACTGCTAGAGGATGAGCATTTGTGGACAGTGTGACATGATGCAGATGCAGTCCATTCACTTTTGTGAGGTTTTTGATGCATGGGGCATTGATTTAATGGGTTTATTCCCTAAGAGTTAGGGATTTGAATACATTCTTCTTGTTGTGGATTATGTAAGTCGTTGGGTTGAGGTCATCCCCGCCCGAACCGTATATACCAAGACTATATGCCGATTTTTGAGGAAAAATAGCATTTCACTGTTCAGGGTTCCTGGAGTATTGATATATGACGGGGGGGGGGGGGCTCACTTTATCAATGATAAGGAAAGGTCCCTTGCTAATGAGTTCAACATTGACCATCGAATAGCCACTCCATATCATCCTCAGACCAATGGTCTTGCTGATGTATCGAACGAGGAAATCAAGAATATATTGCAGAAGGTAGTCCACCCAGACCAAAAGGATTGGTCACAGCTTTTGGACTCAGTCTTATGGGCCTATCATACTTTCTTCAAGACATCTCTGGGTGCGTCTCCCTTTCATCTCATTATGGCAAGCCATACCATTTACCTGTGGAGATCAAGCACAAGTCACTATGGGCAGTCACTGAGTTATTATTGGATCTAGAGAGCATAGGAGATCATAGGAAAGAAGAGTTGGCATCCGTGGAGGAGCTTAAAGATTTAGTCTTTTTGAGTAGCCTACAGTATAAGGAGAGAGTAAAGATATGGCATGATTCTCGTATCAGCCATAAACAGTTTGAGCTGAACCAGAGAGTATGTCTATTTGATGCGAGGTTGATGCTATTTCCAGAGAAGTTGCAGAGCAAATGGAAGGGATCATACTTGGTCTGAAAGGTGTATGACAACGGAAGCATCGATATATCTGAGTTGTCATCTGAATCCACCTTTCGAGTTAACAGTCAGCGCCTGAAGCCATATCTAGATGATGATCCATTGTTCGTTGATGTTGCCCCTATTCATTTTTCATGAGATGTGGTCTTTGACTCACATCATTTGGATATCATGCCTGATTATCACTTCTCTCCCGCAGTTGTATAGATCCAGTTGTCCATATCGCACATTCTTTTGTCTAACATCCCATCTTCATCCTATGATTATTCTATACTTAGGGTGTACTTTACCCTAAGTATAGGCAGAGTGTCAGACTTGTGATTATCTATTTGATTATTTTTTCCTCTGTTTTGCTGCCTATACTTAGGGATATTTTATCCTAAGTACATGGGAGGTAGACCCTGTACATCCTATCCCTCAGTTTTCCCCTTGTGTACAGACTTCTATACTTAGTATTACTTGATCCTAAGTATAGGGGGATCACTGACTTATATTCATTACATTCTTTTACTTGTCGTTGTAGGATAGTCTTTCTTTTCACTTCTCGATACTCAACATGAGTTATGTCTTCTTCATCGCTCTCTGATCACTCTGAGGACATCATTCGAGCTAAGTATAGGGGAGTGTCGTATATTGTATATATGTTTTAGTCACAACTCGTACTTTATGTAAGTGTGTTAATAAATAAATCATACGTTAAAAATCACAAAAATTTTAAAATTTTCTAACATATAAAATTCTTTCTTGCACATACATGTTTGTAAATAGCTATTTGTAAAAAACTATTTTTGTACAAATGTTTGTAAATATTTTGATTGAAAAATGCTTGTAATATTGTGTATCATAATTATGTATATAGTACAAAATTTTTGAAAAGTATTTGAAAAATAAAAATGTGCAAAAATCTATTTGTAATTACTTTGCAAAACTTTCCTCTCTCCCTTGCATTCAAACATTTTCAAAAATTTTGCGTGTTTTGAAAATTGCATGATAGTCGACATGTAAACTAGTCCGAAACTAAATTCGAAATGGAGCTTGGTTAAGATCTTAATCCACCTAACTTTCATAAGAACCTCATAGGATTTGGAGTTAAGACTTTCTGGTTTATTAGTGACTTAATTCTTTGAGTCTGCTAGGCTATGTTCACATGTCATCTTGATGAGCCTAAGTAGAACACTTAACAACGCACACATGACTCTCACAGATAATGGCTTTACTTGGACCAGTACCTTACACATAGCTCCACACGGATGAGGGTGGTCAAAAGGTAGAATCTTTGGCTTGGGGTAGCATACGAGGGTAGTACTTTTAGGCAGAACCTCTCATCTTCCTTTAGGGAGGGATGTGCACCTCAACTTGGTCTAGCGGTGTTGGGGTTTAGACATGAGTTGTGGGTTAGAATAATGCTTCAAAAGACTATTGGCTCAAGAAGAAAAGTCCTTATGTATGTGTTGTACCATGTAGATATGTTGTACATATGCACACCAAAAAAAGTGCAAAATCAAGAAAACCTACAAAAAAGCGAACATGCCTGATTGAAAATAAAATGCCTGCCGGAGTGTATATAGTCAAATAAAGCAAAGCTTAAGTATTACACCTTCTTATCTCATGAAGCTTGCAGCGGGACACTTAGCTACACTGGTTGAGCTTCCAGGGATACGTGACTACACTGGTCATGGTCCATTCTCTTCTTTCCCCTCTTCTTAAGCTGGTTGAACAGTGAAAGAGCGGTTGGACTAGGGAATTAGAGTTACCTTATTGAGGGAGGTTGTTTCTTTGTCATTTCTGAGGTGGGGAGCTACACATCACTTACATAGTACAAGGAAAGATGTACAATCCTTAGAGTTTATATATGTAGACTTGCTCTAACTTGGTTTATTGAGGATTCTTAAACATAGAATGGTGAAACTTAAATGTTGTTGAGTTCTAAACCTATTTCCCAATAACGTTATGACAAACTAATAACCCAAAGGTCTGACTGAGCTCCATACTTCAATTTAATGAAGATAAGTTTAATAATCAACCTTGATTCTCCTTCTTTTTCTTTTCTTTCAGTTTTCACTTCTTTTCCAAATAAGTGTTTGCTAAGGGACTAGAAAAGGTACAGTATAGGGGGGTGATGAATCCCTTATTCTCACTCTTTATTATTTTATTTTAGCTCTTATTCTTAGCAAAACATCATGTGATTACTTGCAAATACAATAATTTAGCAATTTGCATGCCTGAGTTAATATTGCATATTTAGCAAGCATTTTTGACAAAAATAAAAGAATAAAGGAAAGGAAAAAGAATGATGTATTTAGAATAATTAAAGAGTGACACAAACCCCAAGAGAAGGTCGAGCCTTGACCTGATCATAAAATAAAATAAGTAGAGAGAAATAGGGTTCACTATGTGTTGTTTATACTACTTATATTTGTACATATTTATTTTTTGACAAATTAAATTTATTATTATTCTATGGCCATTATACATATTTCTAAAAATAATGTAAAATAGAATAAAAATCAAAAAATTAAATAAAAAAATCCTCCATTCATTATATGAAAGACATGTGTATATATTACATCCTCTATTTATTATATATTATTATTAATTTATAAAAATAAAATAAAAATTAATTTATACTACTAAAATTATGTTTTATATAAATAAAATATGAAATAAAGGTATTTCTATAAAAATAATAATATAAAAATACGTGTGCATAATACATAGGTATATTATGCATGTATATAATACTATATATTGTATATACATTAATTTATTTTTCATAAAAATAATTAAAAATCACAAAAAATACTATGAAAATAATAAACATTTTTTACACTTTTTAATTAAAATTCATTTGTTATTTTTTTATTTATTATCTTTATTTTCTTCTATTTTGTCCTCTAGCCTATTCTGTATGCATTTTCGCTTGCATTTGATTGGTCCACGCCAAATTCGTTGACCTCGGTCAACTGGTCCCCCCTTCCTTTCTTCCTCGTCGGATCAGTTTTGCCCCACTTTATCGAATTTTCTCGACCCGGTCTGGCTGATTTTGCCTCCGATTAAGAGCTCCTATTATCTGGCGCAGATCCCTAATACATGCTCGACCTTCATCCTCCTGATCCGTGCTTTGGTTCACCGGTTTCCATCTTATCTTTTCAGACCTGGCACACCTACAAAACCTCAGGACCCCCTCTTCTCTTCGAGCACCTTTAGCTGCTCCACCACCTCTGTTGCACCGGCTTTCCCTTTTCAGAGTGATAACAGAGAGAGGGAGCGATTACAGGTGTCTTTTGGAGCATTGCACCCCCAGGTCCGGCGACACAACGTCTAAGATCTGTCGTGAAGAGCTTTGGCCTCTGGTCGCGTTGCTCATCGAGGCCATCACCGTTGTGGAGCCCGTCCACTAGCCCAAGCATCTTCCTTCACTCTTACGTACTCCATTTACCCTTATTTCCAGTTCGTTTGATTCATCAAGCTCGCATTCACCTCACTTCGATGATCAAATCCCATTCCCGTCGCTGCCTCCCTACGACACTCGCACACCTCCAGACGACCCTCATCTGCTTCTGCGTTATGCTCCACACCCTTTCCCTCGATTCCAACCATCAGGTTGGAGTCGAGCGTCAGGTCGAATCCTCCACCCATCGAAGATCTGTCCCATCCAACCCTCCCCTATTTTCTATGACATATGTGCTCTAACTCTTTGTGGGAGCTCCATCTCCGAGCAAGCTCATTCTCCTGCAGGTTAGAGCACCAGAAGACCTCACCAGGAGGTCGAAGCATCAAGGCTCTGCAGCTCCAGGATGTCATGCCTCTTCAGGACCTTCTCCTTGGTACTGGACCCTTCTGAGCATTCCAACAGTTGCGGACATACGTCAGCAATGTTTCTCCCATCAGAGCATCTCCGAGGTCACCTACGTTGCACACATTTACTGATCAAAACTCACCGAAGGCGAGTTCTTCGTCGATTCATCAAGGCTAGTCTTGTAAATATTTGTCGTGGTTTAATTTATGTTGAATAATTTGCATAATGAACCTCGTAGTTTATGATATTCGCACTTTAGTCCTATTTAGTTGAACTCACATGTGTCCCTATGTCCTCCTTGGGTTTTTTGTTGAATCTCGTATGAACTTATCTGGTGTTATGAATTGAATGATAGGTTTCTGGAAATTACATTTGTACCCTTGTGAGTCTGGATCATGTGTTCTGTGTGTGATTGCCTGGACTTTTTGCAACTTCTGCCCTATACTTTCTACCGATGTTATGGTTCAGCTCAGAAGTTATTTCAATTGCATGTAGGTCTCTACAAACTGCTTGTCTTTTATATAACACAATAAATATCAAACTAATCCTAAAAGTTATCTAAAGATTACCCTCAACTCCTATTGATGTGTAGTATTTAGTGCAATTTTTGTGGAATAATTTCTTCGCATTTATTATTTTTGAAAAATAAAAACCCATAAAAAGTGTCCAGTTTATTTTTGAAAATCTATAAAAATTCGAAAATTACCTTAAAAATTCTATAAAATTTCCTATTAGTTAGCTTTTATGTGCTTTTTTTACAATTGCAATTTGTTTGAAAAATCCCTTATAAAAATCCTAAAAAATTCAAAAGATCAAAATCTTACAAAAATTATATAAAATCCAAGAAAAATAAAAAAATCTCTTGTCAGTTTCTGTTTGTAGCATTTTATATCTATTTTGTCATAAAATTGCTCACCAGGATTTTAGGGTATCTTAGTTCTATTTAATTTGCATTTTAATCTTGGTTGTGCATTGTTTGTCCATTTAGTCATTTTTATTTTTATAAAATCATAAAAATATTTTCTAAACCCTAGAAAATCATCAAAATACTTCAAAACCTTTAAAACCCAAAAATATTTTTATCTTGATTTTCTGAGCATTTTTTCAATAAAGAAAAATCCAAAAAGATTATTGTGTTGCTTAGTTTTCTTAATTGTTGATTTTGCTTCCTTATTAGAAATACAAAAAAATTGCAAAATAAAAAACCACTAAAAATATGTTCTTCATTTATGATAGTTGACTACTTCGTAAGCTTTCTCGTGCTTCTTGTGTTCGACCCTGGTTGCTATACCAGGTAAAATGAATAGCGATCCACTTAAATGTGTGCTTGATTGCTTGATCTTATATTGAGTGGTTTATTTTTTTTCTTGATTGAGACCGATCATTGATTGGGGTTGTAACGACCTTGTTATTTCTTGATACTTAACCCTAGTTGGTGGGACGCTCATCACATATCATTAGTTTTTATTATAGTATAGAGGGTCCACATACATCAATATGTGTGAGGCCTTGAATACCTCGGCATCTTACATCATTCTCAGAGAAGCGTGCATCAGATGTTTTAACTTTGAAGACAATTTTAACAAATATGTAAGATTTGAGTTTTCAGACACTCTAAAGTTCAATATCTTGCTAGTCTATTGATCTTATCAATAGACATATGTCCAAAGCTTGATGCTTGATACTATCAAATGATCTGTATCCTCCTTATATCCTTTAAAGTTTAATTTCCAGTATTTAGAAATGATCTTATCAATAGACATATGTCCAAAGTTTAATTTCCAGTATTTAGAAATTTCCAGTCTATCAAATGATCTGTATCCTCCTTATATCTGTATCAAATGATCTGTATCCTCCTTATATCCTTTAAAGACCTGAGTAGAGATAGCAGAATGATGACATTTATCATATCCACACTCATCTTAACTCAAAAAAGGACTTAGGTTTAGGCAGCTACTCAAATATTTTGAGTACATCATCTCTTATTAAGCGACCATTCTGCATAATGCAATGAACCATGTCATTCATGATTAAGTGTTGAGAGAACATATGTTTGCAAAAACATCTTCTTCGGTTTTCAAGAATGATCTTGATAAATACAATCATCACCACCATGCTACTTACAAAGCACACTCGATGAAAGATCAAGACTTTAGAGACACACAAACCCTGACTCGTTGTCTTACTGACTATTTAATTGTCAATTCTCATAATCATGAGGAAAGTTGCACATTGCAACCACTACATTATGTGTCCAATTACAAGTACTACACCTTAACCATGGATCCAATCCCTGATATTGGCTATGAGTGAGTATAGATTTGAGTGGATTAAACGAAGGTTATCTTAAATAAGATAATTTGCATAAATATATATCTTTGATTAAGGATATTCATGTTTTAAATCAAAATTGTCTTGCCTTTTAAACTCTAAAAGTTCATCCCCTTATTCACTTCCAAAGAAAAACATGTACTTACTGTTATATCACTGACGAGTCGCAAAATCGGCCCTTTAAGGATGCTAAATTAGCACTCGGAGATGTCGGTGCAGTCGGGCCGATTTCGGTCGTCAAAGAGATCACCTCATTTAAAGATATGCGATGATAAATCAAAATGAGGTGATCGTTATTTATTTTTACTTGGCAAGAACCAAGGTCGAACTCAGGGACACGAGCCTCTCTCGTATTGATCGGATTTGAGTCTATTTAATGAAGTGTTGAATTAAAAGGGCTATAGGTCAAAGCAATGCAAAGAGACAACAAGACATGACAAGATAATGCATTAAAATAAACATGCATTCCTTTTTTTTAACATTTTGTATCATGCAAGTAAATGAACATGCAAAACGAACGATATGCCCAAAATAATAGTTACTTGAGCCATAAGAAAATTTCGAATCAAACTGAGTTGAAGTGAAGAAGCACTCTACAATCATAAAGCAAGTAGGCATGATAAACGAAGAAATCATGACACGGAGATAATAAAATAATACATTACTGACCATAATGTCAAATCTGAAATTAAACCATGCCATAATAAAGAGAGCAAGGAGAGCTTCAAAACGAAACTGAAATCAACTCGATTGGAGCTATATAGCTCAAGATACACATAAAAGAAGACAGGGGCATAAATGCAAGAAAACATGAAATGATAACTACAAAAAAAGGTCCCTGGAAAGGACTGAAAAGTAAATAAAATAAGTTCGGAGGCCTTCCCTGTAAATTATCCATAAGCGCGGGGACCCTTTTGCAAATTTGGAGAAGTTCGAGGGCAGCTCTGCAAATTACCCAGACTAGCATGTGCGATGCACGTGCTATCTAGGCTCGGAAGGAAGCTCGGCAGAGGTTCGGTGTAGCTTCGGCTAGGCTCGGTTGAGGCTCGGACCCGTTGCAGGCTCGGAAGAGGCCCGGGTGTAGGCTTGGAACTCCCAAGCCTGGAGGTTCGGATACAGAGGCTCGGGGAGGTTCTGGTAACGCCACGTGGTTCATTGTGAACCACTGGATCATGTGAATCGGGCGGCTGCTGTGTGTAAGAGTAGAGTTGACGTGGCAGCGTTGAGTCTGTCGGATCAGGCGCATCTAACGGCAGAGGAAGACGTCAACGTGGATCTATAATGGCCGTTGGATGGTCGCTGGGGTTGGACCATCCAACGGTCCCTGTGCTGTCTCCCTCGCCAAGGACTGGCGGCGATGTTGGAGCTCCGGCGAGGGAGCTCCTCCTCCGCCACTGATGCTCTCTCTCTAGAAGCCTCCTCGGAGCTCGTGGTAGGTACGTCGATGAAGCTCGGAGCTCCGGGGAGGTGTCTGGCGTTGGGGGCTGACCTAACAGCCTTCCGCAGTCGAGGATGATGCGGAGGAATGTGCTCCGGCGAGCACTCCGACCATTGCGAATCCCAGGACCTGCAGGGTTAAGTTTCTAACCGAAGCATATAGGTGCGTGCGTGAGGCATCGTACGGAGCTCATGCGGGTGAAAGGAGTGGTGAGCTCGGAGCTCCTCCGCCGTGAGGGCGGAGGAGGTGGGTCGAAGGTGACTGAGGGTATGAAGAAAGGAAGAGGTGATCGGAAAGATGCGCGAGAAAGGGGGTTTGAAGGCGAAGCTGTAAAAGTGGTCAATGGACGGCGAGAACCAATGACGAGACCTGGAAATCAAAAGAAATTAAAGAAAATTACAGAGGAAGAAGAAGAGGGCTTACTGGCGATGGGGCGGAGCGGAGGCTTGGGATGAGCTTCGCGGTGGAAGCCCCGGTCTTCGCTGGACATGGCCAGCCATTCCATGCAGCTCGAGCGGGCCTGGAGGCTCCGCAGCTCCGTCGTTCATGGCGGAGGGTCTCACCGGAGGGGTTGCGTCGTCGTCGCTCGATCCTCCGCCTCCCCCTGTCACAGGGAGACGGGGGAGGGCTGGGCGAGCCCTCGCGTAAAGGTGGACAAGGTGCTTTGACTGATGGGGTGGTGGATTTAAAGCTCGAAGGTGCCGGCTCCAGTGATGGAGGTCGTGATTTCGAGGGGGATGTGGAGAGAGTGGAGATAGCTTCATGGGTGGAGGTTGTACTCGCGATGGTCGTGGGTGATGGAGGAAGATCGTGGGGCAGTTGGTGCAGGAATCGGTGGTCTGAGGAGTCGACGATAATGGGAAGGGGGAGAGGGTTTCGCGCGGTGGAAGACGTGGGCGAGTGGGCTGACCGAGGTAGACGATGACGTCCCACCGTTGGATCTGGATATCCAACGGTGGAGAATAGGGAGTGGAGCGATGGCCAGGATTAGATCGACGGTGGTGTGATCGGAGGGTCGGTGGAGCAGCCACGTGGCAGGCTATGCGCGAGGTGCTAGCGGGCGGTTTGGATGGGATGTGAGGGTTGATCGAGTGGCTGAAAAGAGAGAGCGGCTTGAGCGGTATAGATGAAGTCCGGGGTGAAGTGATCAAAGGGCTGCAGAACAGCCACGTGTCGTGCCAAGGGGGCGGCGCGAACGGATGGCTCAGATGGACCCCAGGGTTACATCGGATGGTTGATGGGTGTCATAGGGAGGAACGGCTGAGATCGCACCTTCAGATGGTGATCAGATGGTGAAGGATGAGCCACGTGGCGTGAGCAGAAGAAGGCGGAAACGTACGGTGAGGATGGAGTGCGGGGGAGATCTGAGGGCTTAGGAGATTAAGGAGGCGTGGAAAGAAGCTGGCCGTTGGATCAAGAGGGCGGATCCAACGGCTAGCCATGGAGGCGGATGGTGCAAAGGAACCAGGGCCACGTGGCGCACCCAGAACGGGCCACGTGGCCCAATCAGAATTATTCGAGAGTATTTTGGATTTTTGAGGGCTGAGATGGCCGAATTTGAGAAAACTCAAAACATGAAAGTTGTAGATCTTGACGAGATCTACAAGTTTCATGTTGACCAAAACTGGAAATGAAATCAAACAAGGGCCCGAAATATTTTTGAAGGTATTTTTAAGTCTAAAAATACCACGAATTTTTGTTTTGTCATTTTTTTGTGGTTTTTAATTTATTTAGGACTCTGTTAATTATGAGACATTAACAGGGATTTATTGACGAATTTTTAAGCAAGGGGGTTAATTATGGAGAATAAAGATGATGAAACTGAGGTTCATCAATCACTAGCAAGATCTGGGATCTCCTTTCTACTTAGGTACATCCCAATAATATGAGAAATCATAACTCGGATAAAAAGAAGAGGGAACTCATTCCACCTTGCAAGTCTAACTTGATTTTCCCACTTCAGTCTTTAACACCTAAGCCCACTACCCATAAGGTGATGCTAGCCCATAGTCAATTGAATAAACTATCAACATGAATAGAACTTGCTATGTGCAATCCAATATCGCCTCAAAATATGGAGAACTAATATTGGGGTCATTGCACATACTACCATACTTTTTCGAGAAGAAAAGAGCCTAATCCATGTGTGCTTGTATGCAGGAACCATCACTTCGAATAAGCATCTCCAACATAAAATCAATCTCGACAGAACCCTTCGCCTTAACGGGAGACCATGGATGTCATTTATATGATCCTCCATATTCCATTCAAATTTTAATTAATTATTATGAATCATATTCATTATGCTTTATTCTTCCATGGGAATTACATCTCCATTCATAGTGGAGTTTTGTTTTAATTAGATCTAATTAGTTTAATCTTATTAAATTAATCAACAATCAAATTCAATAAAAAATATTTAGAGTTTGCTTGATATTACTATATAATATACACCTTTACATTTGTACAATTGTATTATTCCAATTATTTGATTAAAGTATACAAAGACTTCTCATGTTGTCCATCCTTAAAGTGGGTCAAGTCAGTTCGGATAGATTATGCTAACAGGGAGCGCTTCCTCTGCAGTGCAGGGTCTAGACACATCACCAAATCAATTCAATACAATATAATTGGTACAAATTATACAAACATATTTTATTGATCACATGCTTTTGGTGACCGACATGACACACACACATGCACACGTGCATGCACACGCACATGCACACACACAGAGACACAGACACACACACACACAGAGAGAGATATATATATAGTAGTCACTCAGAAATCTTAGGCATCTTAAAAATACATTTGATATCCTAAATTTCTAAGCATATCAAGCAAACACGTCTCGGTTTTGCATGTAAAAGTTGTATTAAACTATTGTAGGATAAACTAGGAATTTGTCATGAAACTTTCATTCAATGGTCATTGATCAATTACTTTCATAAATATCAATCACCAAATTAATCAAGACAAAATCATAATTTTATTGATTGACATTGAATGATAAACACATTAAGAAAGTGATCTTGATGATCCAATCATCATCCGACCCGTCTCCATTAAATATGGAATATCCAGTGCAAACAGAGTGTGAATCATGCCAAATAAATTCCAAATCTTTTTACAACAAAATTCCAAGAGCAGTCTCTCTCCCTCTATTCTCTACATATGTCCCATCTCTCTCTCTCTCTCAATTGTGGCCATCCACATATTGACCTAGAGAGACCATCATCGTCAAACTATTTTGCTACTTGATTAACTGCTCGTGGATATCTATCTTCTTCAGTGCTCCTTGCTCGTGAAGAAGACATCAGATTTCATTAGATTAAATTAGGAGATTCATTGATCAAATCTTCGACTTGGATTGCGAGAAGCATATGTCTTATTCATGCGAGTGCATGTGTCTCTTCTGTCGGATTAGACTTGAGACAGGAAGTCTCTACTTTAGAGACAAGAGATCACTATTATGCTTCAAGAGATATTCCTTTAACTTCTTTGTGATCTTGATGAAATTATTTGAGAAGTGTTCTCGAATCATATGATTTCATCTCTTTAAAAATTTTAATCTCCGCTGCCTTGAGCGACTAGTATGACTAGTCTCTCTTAATCGCATGCGATGCGATCTTCATGCTTCTATGATGCGCTAAGGACTAAACCTGATCATTCAATAGTCAGGGTGGAAGTGATTGTTTTTTCTCAACCAATCGTTAAAGATAATTGATCTGACTTCTCCACGGTGAAGGCCGATGTTTTCTTCGACGATTCTTATGCTATTCATATTTTTATTTCATCTACCTTACTATGCCATCCATCATTTTAGATACACATTCTAGACCAATTGGTCCCAAACCATATTAAAGAAAGCCATCTTGTAATCACCTTCGTCCTGGAAAGAAATTGAATGACATGAAATCTTGTATCAAATTGGTGGTAGGAATCATTGTTTTTGAAGCAAATCAGATACATAATAGAAAACTTTACTGAAATGGTTGGATTGGATTGAACCATTTAATCAAATACATTCGATTGAATGAATACATCACCATTATTTAAAAATGGATTAAATCGAACGGTGGAGAAAAGTTGTTGAATCGGCTAATCAAACTAAAGTGTGTATGTGTATGTTTAATGGGGTTATCTCAAGAGGGAAGCAACTTGGTTACCCCATCCTTATTTTACTTATTTTTTATGATGTTTTATTTAGTCCACTCGATGATAATATGTTGTCGTTTATAGTTTGTATACAACATACATTCCCAACCAGTCCATCTCTAAGGGATCCATTTGAGTAGTCTTGAGACAGCTAAAATTTATCAGGCTTGATGGATAGGATAGGAATCTCGACTTGAGTCGAAATATGAATGAGAGCATGATGTCATGTAGTTATTTAAATCCTCCAAGGTGCTCTTAGAAAACACTTTAAGAAATAAGAAAAATATGGTTGGGGATAGACCCATTAAATTATACACATATTATATACTCAAATATGCTTGAAACATATATAAAATTTATGAAAAAAATATTTATTTATAATATACATTATTTTTTCATATGCATCATCAAATGTCATAGATATACATATATATAATATTTGGACTAAATTCTCTAGATATTAATAATAGTCTAATAATTTTTTAAAATCAATTATATTTAAAAATATGTTCTAAGTAGTTGGGTAGTATTTTGGGTTAGATAACTAATGCTCACAAGCTCCACTCTCACCTACAACATTACTTCTAAATAAATTTAAAAGTTAAATGCCGTTCAGCTTCGATTGCACATGGTTAAATCGAGTTTGAAATGGTAAATTGTAGGGGTGGACACAGATTAGAAAATTTTGTAATCCGATCTAAAAATGGTTTTATCATTCTAATGGATCGGATCGTATTGGAATTTTTCAAATCCGTTCAAGTATGTATTGGATGGGGACTTTACTGAAATTCAATCAGATCCAATCTGTTAATATGCACACCCATTTCAAATTCCGTATATGACTTGGATACAAGTCTTTTTGTCATTACCTTTTCTTCTATCTTGAAAGATTTATTCATATTACCGATTCTTAAGTCATTATTCGAATGTCAAAGTTAGTGTACTATAAAATACAAAATGAGATAGTAAACTATTGAGTTGAAAAATATAAGTACAAAAAAATCTGATCCAATCCGTAATCCGAAGGATTAGATCAGATTGGATTGCATTATTTGATGGGAATTGGATTGGATTCGAAATATAACCACCCTTCCAATTCCAGACCATTGAACCGAATACCGGTGATAATAAAATGTAGGACTGGTCATAGCTCTGCACAGAGCTCATCAGGTAATTGCAAAGCCGCCATGCGACCCGCTATGCGGAAGAACACAGCAGTGACGCTCACCCGCCCGTGCGCAAGTGCAAAAGGAGTCGTCATCAGTTGGACCGTAGACCAGAAGCAAAAAGACCCGCACGAATGGGCGTAGATAGGAGACCAAAACTTATTTGACCAGCTTCGAATGATTGCGATGAAAAGAGCCATTACCGGTCTTATTTATAGTGTCTGTGATTCTACGGTCAAAAGATTAAGGACGGGTCCCCCTCTGCTCTGCTTTTTTGAATGGATAGGGGATTGTGACCCTTTCCTGTGCAAAGTGGCCCTCACCGGTAATGCTCAACGGTGAGCCACATTTTAATTGCGTGACCCCTCCGCAGAACCACACGTGGATTTCATGATGAATATTATTCATCGTTATTAAAGATCACCGGTCTTCCTCCCTTAGTCTCTCTCTCTCTCTCTCTCTCTCTCTCTCTCTCTCTCTCTCTCTCTCTCTCTCTCTCTCTCTCTCTCTCTCTCTCTCTCTCTCTCTCTCTCTCTCGGAAAAGTCTTGCTGACGTATCCATCGGAGTTCCGTCTTGATTAACTCGAGCTTACCGGCGTAATAATAAGCACTTGTCCGGTAGGGACGGAGCTGAGTAGTTATATTAATATCTACCGTCTAGGGCCAATTCATAGTCGTTATATCATCTAATTTAAAATACCGAACCAATTTCATATGTTCGGATGTCTTTTCAACAAGAGGAGATCTTTTGGCATAACGGTAATAACAACACCAGATTCCAGACCAGAAAATGACATTAAGGTTAGCCATTTTTACAGTTGTACCATTCAGTGATTCCATAATTACAGTTACCTCCTTGTCATTTTTGCGATATCACTCCTGCTTTTATATTCTTATAAAATTCACTGTCTTTTTCATTAATATAATATAAGGGCATGGGTGTAATAACAAAAAGGTAATATTGTCGATTTTGTAAGAATATAGAGGCACAAGTGATATTAAAAAAGGAAGTGACAGAATTGTGATTGCCGAATTTTGAAAAGGCACAAGTGTGCGTTGTTTGGGAATTTATTTTGGAAAAATATCTAGTTTAATTTATTTAAAATGCCAAAATTTTAGCTGTTACCCTATTATGAGCAATCAACATAATAGTTCATTGTATATCTATGAGCTTGCATGATTGACAGATTCAACCTAAATAAAGATCTAATAACTAATAAAAGAGAGGTGAAAAAAGAAAAGAACTTATACTGAATGAAATCTACGTCGATTATCCCCAAAAAACTTTCAAGTATCCCATATTTTAGGGCTGACATGGTGTCCATTGGCGCGTAACGTTGCTTTCTATGCTGGTGAGGGTAGGCCAACAACTGCTTCTTTTCTTACAAAAGCCACAATCACCATATTAAAACCAAATCGCAAAATTAATATTTAGTTTGTACTTACATGGAATCATAAGAAATGATTTACTTTAGAGAGAAGAGTATACGTGCGAGTTTCATATCCATCAAAAGCTCTCTTACAACGTTCCTAGAATAGGAACCACAAACTTGTTGCAACCTTCAGCTTGTTGGGGGCAGAAGTCATGGATCTTTGTATCCTAGTTGCTGAAGAAATATCATTTCTTGAATAGAAATAAATTCAAATAAACTGCAATCATGATAAATATATGTGGTATATAAACATTAGCATAGCATATGGTCCCAATTTCTTCCACCATTTTACAAAGATGGCATATGGTTATCCAACTTAGCCTTCATTTGTAAATATAATTTTATGTCTCTTATTTTTTTAAGATCCAGCTATAAAAAATAAAAGACTCATGGATAAAATGGTTGCTTTCAAAAGTTCGTGTAAAAGTTTGATATTTATATTCCATGCTGAAGGAGATTGTATACCTGCTTGTTCATGTTTTGAATGTTTTAAATCACTTGATGGAATGTTTGTGAAGTCCCCCTCGTTAAGGTTGTGCTCGGTTTGGGAA
The DNA here is from genome assembly GCA_037367405.1 of Ottelia alismoides. Taxonomy (NCBI): domain Eukaryota; kingdom Viridiplantae; phylum Streptophyta; class Magnoliopsida; order Alismatales; family Hydrocharitaceae; genus Ottelia; species Ottelia alismoides. The sequence goes on from JAZKJV010009305.1 coordinate 108,015, forward strand.
TAAACATGAATAAGGGTGAGGAATAACACTACCGCAATAAGTACTTTACTTGGTGGTCATATACCGGCGTTAAAGAAAAAAGCTTGCGTTGGAAAAGACAGTTGTAGCGGTTGACCATCAACCGCCGAAATAACTGACCACCCCAAATGACTAACTGTTGAGAATAAGTGTCGTATGTCTTCCAATCACATGAACCACCTCCGAGAAAACAATATCGGCAGCTGTAGGAACCGTCTATAATAACTCCTGTAAAAAACTGACATACAATATTAGCAATTGTTCAACTGTAGCTACTCCTAACTTACCTGAAAATTCTTCGATAATAGAACATAATCCTCATAGATTCAAACACGTCGTAGTTTCAAACATATCCTAGATTAAATCAACATATACTTGAAATTTTTTAAACATGTTCATCATATATTCAATGCATATCATAGTTGAAAGGATTCAAATACTTCATAGTTTTAAATGCATGAAAAAACTTGACGTCATAGATATAGTACACATCAGACAACACATTCTTAGCTACATGTCAAGCATTTTAAAACTACATATGAGGAGCATCATTGATGAATATGTGATTCATCACTTCAAAAGTCAAAAATAGAGCATTGTTCCCGAGTACATAGAGGCATATTTCCCTTTATAATGCATAAATAGCATTCATGCATACATACATAATACATGCATTTTAGCAGTCCATTTGCATTTAAATAAGAAGCCAAAAACCCTTGTAAAATATCCACTTACCAAAATAACCTCTTCCTTATAATATGTACTCCTTAGTTAATAATATAGGGAAGAAAGCCAAAAATCCCCCTTGTAAATTAGTCAATAAAGCCCTAGAATCACTGGATCAGAAAATACACATAGACCCCTCACACAAACTCCAAAATAGGTCTACTCACTCTTAGAATACTACACATTAAAAGATCTTTAAAATGAGACCAATTTCATTAAGTTTGGAGCTCGTATGAAGAAGTTGGGTTTTCGGGCCACCTTGTATACTACATATATGTATAAATTGTATCCTTGTATTTTTTGTATCATACTTGACCTCATCTCCATCTTTGGTCAACATGAAACTTGTAGATCTCATCAAGATCTACAACTTTCATGTTTTGAGTTTTTCCGAATTCGATCCCCCTTTTCTCTCTACACTAAATTTTCTTCTCACCCAATCACAGCAGGCCACGTGGCGCCCTCTGGTTGCGCCACGCAGCCCGCTGCCCTTGCCTCATCCGCCCGCAGCTACAGCCGTTGGATTACCTTCCAGATCCAACGGCCTAGCCGCCTCCACGTATGCTTTGATTTCCAGCCGTCTGATCCACCTTAACCTTTAATCTGATCCGCTCGTCGGCGCTTTAATCTCATCACGCCACGTGGCAGCATATGGACCTTCGATAGCGCCTTCATCTATCCATCTCAGCCGCTAATTCCACAGTAACCATCAACCGTCCGATGAATTCCTTCATTTCATCTCCACCAATCACCAGCGTCGCGCCCCCAACGCACCACGTGGCGCAATCGCACCCCTTGATCGATTCGCCTTTGATCTAATCCTACCCGGCCATTAGCGCTTCGATCTGGGCCGTTGGATCACAAGATCCAACGGCCAGGACTTCATCTCCTACCTCCGATCGCTCTCTCTCCCACGTTCTCTGCCTTGCGGAGGGAGCACCCCCTTCCTATTCGTGGCAGCGCCTCTACCACCGCAGACGACCGCCACCACCACCACGATGACCCCCACTCATCCCCGATCTTCGACAACCACCCCATCACCCACGACGACCTCCAGCTCTCTCCCACGAACTTCATAAACCTCGCCCCATCTCCACTCCAGCCGAAATCTTCATCTAAATACCCCCTCTCCGGCCATCGTTACACCCATCCGCCCCTCGTGAGAGACGCCCCGAGCTCGGAGCTTCAAATTTGTGACAGAAATTGCGAGTGTCCTCGAGCGAAGACGTCCGTCCTCTCCGGCGAGATCCTCGACCTCCGCCGAGTCGCAGCCCTCCTCCATCGAGCCGCTGCTTGAGCTCAGGGATCCATCGGCCCTTCGAGTGACGACCTGGAACTCAAGGAAGAGCTCCAACCCTCAAGTGACGCCTCCATCCCTCTTCGATCTTCTCTTCATTCTTCTTCGCTTTTTCTCGCCTGTTATTCACCGCCTCCGGTCATCTTCTCGCCTCCGTTCCATTCCGCCGAGCTTTGCATCGGAGCTCCCATCTTCGTAGTTACCTTCACGCCCTCCGACGATGCCTTCCATATTCCAGCAGCTTAAGCTCCGCCACTTGGCCGGAGCTTCTTCGCCAGACCACCGTAGTACCACTTAGGCCTCGCCCACCATCCCATCACCTTCACGAGCGCACGCACAAGCTCCGGCTCCACCTTTAACACTTGCAGGTGCCAAATGATTCATTGATCGGAGCCTCGCCGGAGTTGTCTTCGACATTCATCGTCTCCCACCTCCGTAGACCTTCTTCGACTCCTGGGATCACCGCCACCTTCGCCACATTGCCACGAACCTTCTGGGATAGCTCCGACAAGTCAGAGAGCTTCATCGACACGAGGAAGGACGGGCGGAGCAAAGGCAACTTCGCCGGAGCCCCGCCATCTCCTCCGCAGGCGACGGAGGAGCATCGGAAGAGAAGTACAGCTGCCGTTCGATCACATCGATCGAACGGTCCACAGCGTGCCGCGTCGCCTCTCAGCTGAGCTTCACAGGAGTCGTTGGATCCCTTTAGATCCAATGGCGCCTAGTGCGCCACGCGTACCCCCTCCGCAACAGCTCTCAGCCGTTGGATACCTCATCCGATCCAGCGGCGGACCGTCAGCCACGTCGCCATCCCCGCCGCAGCCAGTAGCCGTTGGATCATCCTAGATCTAACGGCCTGAGGTCACGCCACGAGTCTTCATCGCCACCCATTGGATCGAGCTTGATCCAACGGTCCACAGCGTGCCACGCAGCTTCGGTCCGAGCCTCTTCCCCGAGCCTAAGCTCGGATCGCCCACGCCTCACTCCAGACCTTCAGAAGCGCCCGAGCCGAGCCCCGAGCCTCCGCAGCTATCCGAACCTAGGCCGCCCACGTGAGGAGCACGTGCGGCTTGGGAAATTTACACAGAAGCCCCTGGAATTTTCAAATATTGCAAAAAGGTCCCTGTGAAGCAGACCACACGTGAGGAGCACGTGCTTTGTGGAGATATTGCACTCGAGTCCCCAGCATTGTAGGTAATTGCATTTAAGTCCCTGTCAGCATATTTGCTTTATGTATTTTTATTTTGCTGTATTGCATTTACACCCCTGTGTTTGCACGCATCCCTAGGTTGCATTTTACATCATTTTTAAATTCTAAAAGTTGCATTTTGTTGAGAAACTTATCCTCTATCTATTGAGCTACGTGTCATATTTTGTAATTTCAGTAGTTTTTTTAAATGAATTAATTGATTGATTTGTGGAATATTTTGCCCAGTGACACCTTTTAATTTATAGTTAATTCTCTGTGATTCCAAAAATCATCAAAAATTCACAGTAGCTTTAGGACAGTGAACTTAACATGCCATAAACATTTCATGTCATTTGCACACATATCGAGGCCTAAATAAATTGTTGAGTGATTTTCTCATTTTAATTTCAATAAACTCATTTCACATTGAAATTAACATCTGTCAATTTTCCTGGATACCTTATCATCAGAGCTATTTAGGATAATTTTGTCTCTTGGAAAAATTGTGATTTGTTATTTCTTAAAAATTAATTGGAGAAAATCACCCTGTCTGCATATTTAATTCACAGTAATTTCATTTAGTGTCTAAAAATTACAAAAAAATTAGAGTAGCTTAATTTCCTCATTTCATAATCTGGCCAAGTTTCATAATTTTTGGAATTAATTTGACCATCTTTCTGAATTAACATTTAATTTGGCCTGATTTTGCATGTGTATTGCATAAAAAAACCGAAAAGACCAAAAATATTCCCTCCGAAAATCTCACACTTGGATTTTGCTAAAATTTGACCTAAGGAGACAGCTGCCTCCCTGAGTTCGACCTTGGACTTCCACCAAGTAAAAAAATGACCGCTTGAAATTGACTCAAATCTGATTAAAAGTGGTTTTTGATTAGCCTATCGTATCCGACTGCAACGAACGACATCTAATTAATTTGGACATTAATTTGCTCGAATTATCATAGGGTGCAGGACGGTTATTAATCATCATATGTAGGTGGATCATTTCCATCATGATCACGACACGGTCCAGACAACTCTTTGATCAACCAATGAAGTCGATGCACCATCTACATGTTCTGGAGGATTATATCTCACAATTGATCCTCCCTCTCATGAGACCTCTCCACCTCTTGGGCCAGGACCTCGATCTTATCTTTCAACTATTGAAATTTCATAGACGATGGACCACACCCGCTTGTTCCATAGAAACTTGTCTTAGGGGAAGATGCACCACCAAGGAGAACTTGGCCAGAGTGTTGTGTAGTCGGCAGATACACATGTCGAAATGCCTCCTTATTCAACTCTTATGGAGTTCCTTGAGTTGGACCTAATTGAGAATGGAGGAAGTCGATAACGTGACCCTATAATTTGAGACCTTTAATAGATAAAACACATGCTTCATTAGTCAAAAAAAGTTACTATAACTTGCATGTGCCTATACATGTCTCTCATGAATGAAGGTCATGTTACCCTCCCGGTAGTCGTCTGTCGAGTAATCTTGAACAATCTCACCCCATCCACACTCTCTGCAGTTTTAGACTTAAAAAATACAATATAGCAGCATATATAGAAGATATATATGTTACGACATGGACGAACTTACATGCTTCTGTTTCAATCGATCCAAACTTGTCCTACCCAATGTGTGGATAGGACCGTTGGTCTTGTTCTTATCATATATATTATGCATCCTCATGTTAAATTTAGAAGAAATTAATTGATTAAATGAGATAATGATATTTACAAACTACCACTACCTTGAACTCTTCACCGTCCCATTATGTAATAGATGCTTCCCATTTAGTCGGATGCCAATCTTCAGAACGATCGGCTCTCACTTTAGCTGCAGGTGGAAACTGCTCAAAATACTTCAATAGATTCATAAACAAATGAAAATATAATAAGTATCTAACCATCACATTTATAAATTATTGATGCACCTAACATTCTTCCCCTAGCTTGTACATCATGATAGATTTTGACAACTTTATGCAAAACCCATCATCTATCGCATGGTCAACTCCCCCAATCGAATACATTCTGATCATTACAAGTAAAATATGATTAGTTAAACAAATTAGTTTAACAAATCATAACCTTGTTTAGCATTATAGTTATATACATACCTTCATGTTAGAGATTATGGCAGTATTCAATGACTGCGGGACTTTCCAAAAATCAATCGTCTTCATGGGAATATGCATCCTCACAGTGAGTCCCAATCGGTTTGACAAGGAACTACTGTATTCTCCTAATGCCTACTCACATGGAGTCAAAACAACCTTTATTCTTTCTCCCTATTTTAGCTCATTTAATTTATGGCATTTGGTATGGCCTCTAACTTTCCTCTCACGACCTGATATACAAGAGAATTTATAGCTTACATCAACATCAATGGAGAAATACAAGCTTTTACTTATTTTTCACCAGATGGGAACGAGGCATCGTATAACAATGTGGTTGTTGAATGGCCTCGATCTCAGGTGGAGGCTAAGAGGACCCATATCTCCTTTTACCCTATTAGGGATATCAGGAGCAAGATGGAAGTAATCACTACCCAAAGGGGATATATCCTCATGCTCATCCTCAAGCTCATTCTGCATGAAAAATGTGTTAGGGTCATCTACATTTACGCAGAGAATAATTTAAAAGCAAAGTATTTCAAAGTAAAAAACATAATCATATAAAATTTTAAAGAAAATAATAACATTAAGTTATTTCTATTTATGAATTTGGAGCTTTCCATGAACTGATTTATATTTGATATTTTACGTTCCTAGAATTAAATTATTTTCCTTGAAAATGCAAGAAGGAAACATTGCATGAGAAAACAAGATTACCAAATACTAGATCTCCACGTGTTGTTGATGCACCTCCTCATCATCATCACCATCTTCTTCTTTATTGACTCCGCAATAACATCGTCGGATTATCTTTATTGGAATTATCCAACATCTATTTATGTTGTCTGAGATATAGAAAACCTAATTGACTTGACATGCTAGCACAAATGATTTCGCTTTATCAAGAATGGTTCTACTCTTATTAAGGCTCACGTATACATTCTTTGTATCTAACTTACAACCTATATTGTTAAATACATCGTCCCAATGCAATGACACTTCAATAAAACCACCCAACGCTCATAATGAAAGCTCATCTCAACTATCTTATTGATTAGTCCATAGTATACGTCACAACTTGATGGTATATTACATTTTATAAATGCTTCGGATATAATATTTGCCTTTTTGGGGTTACTTTTTGAGTAACACTTGAATCTATATCCATTTATATTGTACTAGCTGTGCATGTGAGCGTAGATGAGAAACCTCCTCACCAATATATCAAAATCTTATATCCAGCAAGCATTACTTTTAGCCTTCATTTGTTCCACTCTCTCGATGAACCATATGATGAAATCAGACTATTGTTCCTTCTAATTCCCGCATTAATTGATTTCCATTCACCTCAGAATGGATCGCCTTCAAAGATTTGTTTAAGCATGTATAATTGTGCCAACTATGCATCCAAATCAGGCAAGGGTAAAATAGTTGTCTTACTAAATGCTCTAACTAATATTTCAAAGATCGAGAGCCAGTCATCATCAAATTCATTGTAAGGAGAATCATCTCACTCAAAACGTTTCAATCTTCATTCTTCACTATCAACATACATGAGATAAAAGTCATGCATTCCACAACCAAATACCCCTCAACATAGAGCCTCCCTGGACATGTTTAGAACATAATCTTTCACCTTCTTTATAAAATCGCTCTGTAGGATACATCCACGGATATTGCACGGGTCCATCGATCCTTGCTTCATTTGTCAAGTGGACAACTATTTAGATGAGAAATATAAGGGGCTTTTATTTTATTTAAGAAAATGGAATTTTGAAGTAACCCTATTTTCCTCAAACAGAAAATTTTATTCAATTCTCAAGCTAATATAACAGAAGAATGCAAGAAAGAGAGATAAATTACTATTTATTTACATGTATAGTGTACATGCTCGAACTCAGGGAGGCTAAAAAATATCAAGGATTTTTTAAATCAAAGGAAAAACAATGAAATAAAAGAAGGATTCTTTTTATTGAACTTATCTTGGTTTATTATAGGATTTTTATATTTTTTATTTTTAATGGAATTTTTTATTATTATAATCTTTATGATTTTATGATTTCATATATTTTATTTTTTAATTATTTTTAAATATGTAATTTTCATATTTTTAACTTTTATAACCAAAATAAATAAAAGAAATATAAAAGGAATGAAGAAAACACTCTTTTTTTAAATATAGTATAAATATACATTGAAATCAATTAAATTTTGTTTGTGTTTTGGATATTTTTTTGTTTTCTATTTTTGATGATTTTAGGTTTTCTTAAGATTTTCAAAATAATTAGTAATAGGAAATTATTCAAACAGAAAACAAGATAGATGTTTTTGAATTTTTAAAATAAAAAAATAAAGTAAAACTCAAAGAAGTATATACAATCAGAAATGTAATCTTTCTAACTTTTTGAAGAGGTATTTTTGAAAATTTTGGGGTTTTTTGTCAACTTTTATGAAAGTTTTAGTGTTTTAGTATTTTGCTATTTTTGGTTTTTAAAAGGAATTTATAAATGAAATTTTTATAAAATTAAAAGAACAAAAAGAAACAAGCACAATTTTTTATCAAATTTTCCAACAATTTTTATTTTTTTATTTAATTAATACTGCAAACTAGGAAAATAAAGTGTGTTTTTTATTTTTTTTTTGAAAACAAGAAAGCAAAGTAAATTGCAAAACAAAAATTAGGGAGAGTTAGATCTACTAAGCACTAACTACATTAATTTTTATACAATTTTCAGATCTGAAATGTTATTTATTTCATGCAAACTAGACAAGAAAAAGTCTGGAATACAAGGAGTAATATGTAATTACTGCAAAGTTCTTCAGTAATTAAAACATATAAATAATGGAGGTTTATGTATGCAATTTTCACCATAAGAGCACGTGCGATTCACTTGCAGGCCGCTGTAAACGAATTAATTTACAAATACGTAGAAGTCGGAAGGGATTTTAGCAAATTATCCAGAAGATCTCACGTGTGCGTGAGATGCACGTGACTCCCTTAAGGGTGAGGCGTTTGTTACGACACGTGTCTGGCTCTAGACCCTTGGATCAGATTTGATCCAAGGGTAGCTGTCTGATCTGGGCCAGCTCTTGTGTTCTTCCCTAATTTCGCCAGGCGGCAACTGGATTTTCGATGGTTGCGTGACGGCGAGTGGCGGCTCACGGCGGGGCTTCGCCTTGTTCTTCACATGCGGCAGCTAGGTTCTCCTATAATATCGATCGGTGAGGTGGTGGAGATCGATCGACGAAGTGTGTTCTTCGTTCTCGATCAAGTCCTCGGTGCTTCCAGATGTTCTGATCTAAGACACACCAGTGGTGGTGCTGCTTGTTATTTGCAATCCCTCCAGGTGTTGCTTGCAGATGGCTTAATCAGATATCCAGCAATGTGGTTCCGTCAGAGATGAATAATCGTGTTATGCTCCTTGGATGACATTCAGAGATGGTCTACAGAAGGGTTTCAAGCTCTGATGCATCGTTCTCAGATCTTGTAGATCGAACAATCAGAAATCTCCTGGCGATCTTCGTTTTAGAATATCTATGCAAGAGGTTGTGATTTCAATGGTTTGATCTTCAACAAATTCTCTCCGAACTCCAAATTACTTGAAAAGATAGATCAGGCTCGAGATTTTGGATCTCGGCCAACCATTAAGCATCGAAACAACGTCAATTGGGAACTGTAGGGAACGATGAATGAAAGAGCTATGAGAAGTGATGGATTAAGCTCTAATCCTCTCATCACCGGGCGTAATCAGAGGTTGAATAGATCTGGAAAATAGAATAGCAGCGAAGGGTATTTATAGATGAGCTGAGCGGTTCCGTCAGGTTCAAAAACAATGAGGATGAGATAAAGACCTCCATCTGAAAGATCGGAGGCTTGATCTGCTAACTACTATTAATGGAAATAAAAACAAACAACAAGAACTAGAAATTAAAGCTATTCTACGATTGCCTGGGATCAACATAGGATGATATGTGGGTGGCTTTCGCCTCAACAGCAATCTGGAGTTGGCCAGAAGCTGGAGCATAACAAAGCTTGAAGAACTTGACACTGGCGACGGATCTTGCCACCAATCAATCTCTCACACTCCTGCAGGGAGCTCGATCCCTGGATGTCGATGGCAGTTTTCGCGTGACTGTCACAAATCAGCCACGCCTTTTGCTCAAACTCGGGGAGAAAATGAAGAGAAACGGATCAGGTTAAAATGAAACACCTGAGTAACAATTAATAGAGCGAGAAAAGGTAAACTTTGAATGAAATTTTGGCATGCAAACTGATGTTAATTGGGTGTACAATGCTTTGGCCGTGGATCTCGATTACTTGCACTCTAGTATAGTGTTAAAAACAAGAGAAATGGATGGTTGATCTGATCATAAAAAAACCTGAAAATTAGGATGGGTTCGTCGGTCGAACGGGTTGTAGAGGAGTTGACCGAGTGATCAACGTCTCTATTTGGACCAATAAGAGATGGCCCAGAATAAGACAAAAGTCAGATAAGACAACTAATAAGGAAAATGTAAATAAATTAAAAATAAAAAAAGTAATGAATTTAAATAAATACATTATATAAGTAGAAAATGTTAGTATTTTAATAAACTCAATTATGGTGATTTTTAATAAATTAAACAAATAAAATACATAGGTTAAAATAATAATTACCTTTATTCATAGGTATTTTTACCTATATACACAACATAATGATTTTTAATAATTTATTTTTACAAATAAATACAAAATTTAATATTTTATTTATTTAAACCATTTTCAAGGATTTTAAAGGTATTTTTATTTTATTGTATTTTATTTTTTGTGAACCAATTTATTAGGTTAAATAAATAAAAGTATCTACAATATATAAAGTGGTACATGTACAATGTATACAATAAATTTATTTTTGGTTATTTTGATTTTTGTAGTTTTTAGGATAAAGTACAATATATATAAATATTTAAAAATACAATATGTGTAAATATGTACATAAAATAAAAGAAATAATATATTCTCACAATGTATAGTATACACAATTATACAATACACTAAAAAAACCTTTTTTACATCTTAACTCCAATTTTAATGAAACAGCTTTAATTTTGAAGCTTATTTTATTTGGAGTATGCTACAATGAGTTTGTTTCATTTTGAATTTTTATGGAGAAGATATGGATCTGACAAGTTTGGCTTTATGTGTTTTTTTCAAAGTGTTGTTATTTGCACTACGTATAATGATTCTTCTTGCAGTTATTTTAATATTTATGACTTTTTTATGAATAAGTTTCAATAATAAAATATTTTTATTTGATATGAATTGAGTCATAAATAAAATAGAATAACGAATTATATACAAAATAATGATGTACGTGCAATTGATGAATAATGGATGGAAATTGATTTTATTTATTTTTCTACAAAAGGCCTTATTTCCCCTACTTTCTTTCTTGTCGATCAAGTCAAGTCTTGACCTTCTCTCGAGGTTAGATTCAACATGTATTTATTGCATATATGCAGTCTTCATTTTTATATTTTTCCTTTGTTTATTTCGTCATTTGTTTCAGAAAAAATGATATTTATACAATATTTACGAAAGAATAAATAATAATAAAACATGGATTTATTAATATTTACATATATTTAAGAAAGGATTTTAAACTAAAATAAATGAATAAATGATGAGATGCAGATTCATCATCCCCATATACTTTACCTTTGCTAGCCCTTTAGAAAACACTTATTAGAAGAATAAGTGAACAAAAAGAAAAAGAAGAAAGGAAAATTAAAGAACTTAGAATAATTTTGATATTTGAACTAATATTCACAAAATCAAAGTATGGAGCTCGGTTAGACCTTTGGCTTATTATTTTTGCCGAACCATATTGGGAAATTGAGTTAAAACCTAATAACCTCTAAGTTCCACATGAATCCTATTCAGACCACCTTAACAGTCAGGTCAGAACAAGTCCTTATACGTAAATTCTAATGACTATGAATCTTACTTGTATTGTGGATGTGAAATATAACTCTCCACATCAGAAATGACAAAGACTAACCTTATCTTAGCAATGTAACCTTAATTCCCTAGTTTAGCTACCCTTTCCTCGAGAAGCGGGGTAGTTACTTCTAAGTCCAGGTACATGTTGTGTCCACAACTGAAGGGGGGAGAAAATAGAAGAATAAGAAGAGAAGTGGAGTGTGGCCAATGTAGCCACATCTCCTTGTGAAGTCGGTTGGTGTAACCAACTCCACTAAGGTATGTAGTCTCTTTGAAGCTGGACCAATGTGGTCAAATATATACATGCTTGATTTGATTTTTATTGGAACACATATGTCTTCTATTTGGTGGGAAAGAATTGTTGCACTGCATATATCTTACTGTGCTCCTACGGATATAGAATATTTCTTTCTTCACATGTTTTGGGGTCTTAAAAAAATTATGCTAGAAAACCATCCCTCATTCGTAGCTTTATGTCAACCCACATCTCTGGTCTTTAGACGTCCAAGACACTAGACTAGGTTGGGTCGCATTGGCCACTCAAGGTGATTGTGTATGTTTCCATTTGCATGCTTCTCTTTCCAGAGGATTCTAACTCTCACCACCTCATCAGTGAAGAGCTACGTGTATAGTGATTGTTAAAGTTAGGTCATTGTTTAAAAGAACCATGCGTGTGTATGAATTGTTCTACTTAGACCAATCGAGATGACATATGAACATAGTCTTGTGGATTCAAAGAATTAAGTCGCTAGACCTGAAAAGTCTAAACTCCAATTCTTATAAGGTTCCTCTGAAATTAAGTGGATTAAGGTCTTAATAAAGCTCCATTCTTCAATTTTATTTCAGACTAATTTAAACATCAACATCATCTTGAAAAATGCAAATGCAAGAAAGATATATAAAACATTTTTAAAAAGAAAAAAGAAAGAAAAGAAAATAGATGAAAAGACAAATCTTTTTGAAAAGTTTTTCAGAGAGTTTTGCAATTTTTAAGACTTTTAACATTTTCATTTTTATAGGATTTTTTTAATAGAGGGAATTATACCCATTTATAAGGATTTTATCCAAATTACAAAGAATGTTTTACTATCAAAAGAATTTTATTCACAAAAGAATTTTATTCACATATTAACAAGGTGATTACAAGTTCGATTTACAAACATATGTACAACTAGTAAATACACATAATATGTATAAATAAGTTATTTATATATAAGGTGACAAATTTATTATAAACCTTTTTACCAAAAAGTTTACAAATAGTTATAAAAAGTTCATAAAATATTTTACAATTTTTTTATAAAATAATTTTAAAAATATCTGACAAAAGTTTTCAAAAATAATAACAAAATTCTAGAAATCAATTTTACAGAGATTTTATTTACAAATATTTTACAATATATATAATTTTACAAACAAAATAATTTTACAACAAATTTTACATAAATAATTTTGCAAATATTTTTACCAAAAGTTTACAAAGAATTTCTACAATTTTTTTACAAAGCATTTGTAGAGAGATTTTTATAAATATTTTTACAAAACTATTTACAAAATAATTTTTCAAAGAATTTTTACAAAATTTTTACAAAACATTTTTATTCCAAATTTATTAGATATATTATTAAGAAAACAAAAGTACGAGTTATGGTTCAAGTATATAAACAATATATACGACACCCCCATATGCTTAGCTCAAACTATGTCCTCATAGTGACCAAGAAGTGACAAAGAAAGACATAATTTGTGCTAAGTATAGAAAAATGAAAAGAATCTATACAATAACGACTCAAAGAATAAAAAATAGAATGAATAGAAGTCAGTGATCTCCCCATACTTAGGATCAAATAATCCTAAGTATAGAGAATGTACAAGTGGAGAAGATCGAGGAAAAGAATATACAAAATCAACAACTCAACTTGTCCTCCCCTATGCTCAGGGTAAAAGATACCTAAGTATAGAAAAAGAATATCAACAAGTTAAAGGACAAACGACAGAATAGAAGAGTGAAAAAGAAAAATAAATGAAAATAAAGAAGAACGAAATGAATGACATCACTCTCCTATACTTAGGGTAAAGTATCCCTAAGTATATGCAAAAACAAGAATGATGGAACAAAATGAAAATGAACTACTCAAGTCATTCACCTCCTCTATACATAAGATGGAGTACATCCTAAGTATAACACACATATACACATGAGAAAGAGATGAATGATATAATTAGAAGAAGAAGAAATAAAAAGAAAGGAATACATACAAAATAACATCAGCTCATGTATCAGATGTAAAAGATGTCAAAGGACCATTGTCTCATACTAAATAGATGGAATCAACCACACACATGAATGTATCATGATCTACATATAGCTTCAGCAATTGTCCGTTCACAACAAATAATTGTGTGTCAAATGACAACCCATATATGAAAATACTACCATCACCATGCACAACTCTAACAATGAACTATCCTTACCCTTTTTATTTAAGTTTGCCAGGGAACAACTTCAATTTTGCATCAAACAACCATACTTTTTAACAGGGACAGAAGTCCTTCTCCTAATATGTCCATCTTGCCAATGCTTGACTTTCTCCTTATACATGATTGAGTTGTCATAAGCGAAATCTCAAAAATCCAGTAATATGTTCCAGATCCACTTTCCTACTCTGGTCTGCTCTCATAATCCAAATTGCATAGACGGAGTGCCCATAATGATTTATAAATAAACTCAACTGACAAATGGCAAGGCTTTCCATAAACCAATCTATATGGAGACATACCCAATGAAGACTTTTACACCATCCGATAAGACCATAGAATTGAGTTAAACATCTGGGACCAGTTCTTCCTATTTGGATGTACAAGTTTCTGAAGTATTGTCTTGATCTCCCTATTCAAAGTCTCAGCCAAGCCATTAGTCTATGGGTGGTAAGGAGACACAACATGATGCTTAATGGTGTACTCCAACTAGCTTTATGACCTCTTTATTGATGAAATGGCTTCCCCCATCTAAAATGAGTATCTTGGGGATCCTGAACCATGCAATAATGTTGTCCTTGAGAAAGGAACACATCATACGACAATCAATGACTTGATTGGGGATAGCCTCCACACATTGACTAACATAATCCAAGGCAAGCAGGATGTACTGAAATCCATGACTGACATGGAATGGGCCCATGAAGTCTATGCCCCAAGCATAAAAAACATCTGAAATGTGGTTATATCTCAGGGGCATGGTATCTTTGGAACCAACAGCTCCTCCCATTCTTGAGCAATCAGTACAATGTCTCACATTATCTGTAGCATATATGGATAGAGTTGACGACAATAGGCCACATTGAAGAACCATTGTTGTCGTCCACTTCCCCAAATAGTGCCCATCAGCCTCTAATCCATGATAATGCTCAAGCACACTGGTGTATTCCTCATAAGGAATGCACCAGCTCCAGATACAATCCTCACCCTCACGAAATAGGTATGGATTCTCCCACTGGTAAAAATAAATGTCTGACAGAAATCTGTCTACCGTAAGCTTGGACAAATCTTGTGGAACTTTCTTTGAGACAAGGTAGTTCACAATATCAACATACCATGGGAGTGAAGCAACATATAAAATAATCGCATCTGGAAAGTCTCTGATATGGAAAGTAGTAGATGCTCAAGGGACTCTGAATCTAAAATACAAGAAAGGTGATCTGTCACAACATTTTTCCCTCGAATTTCTAAATCAAACTCCTGAAGAAGAAGGTTCCATCTGATAAGGCATGGTTTGACAACCTTCTTTGTCTATAAGTATTGTATGGAAGTATTTTCCGTGTAAACAATAACTCTGCAACCAAGTAAGTAGGAGCAGAACTTCTCTAAAGAAAACCCTACTATTAACATCTTCTTCTCTATAACTGTGTAATTACGTTGTGCCTCATCTAAAGTCTTGCTAGCATAGTGTATGGAAAATGGTATCACATCCCTTCTCTACCTTAAAATAGCTCCAACTGCATAATCTAATGCATACATAATGATCTCAAAGGGGAGAGAC
Source organism: Ottelia alismoides (assembly GCA_037367405.1). Taxonomy (NCBI): domain Eukaryota; kingdom Viridiplantae; phylum Streptophyta; class Magnoliopsida; order Alismatales; family Hydrocharitaceae; genus Ottelia; species Ottelia alismoides. The sequence continues at coordinate 123,392 of JAZKJV010009305.1, forward strand.
CAATCACATGGCTGAAGGACATGAGCTCTAGTAACCATCTCTTTCATCTAGTGAAATACAAGAAGTATTTTCTCATCAACTATAAACCCACTCTCCTTGCATAGAAGCTCAATCATAGGTCTGGAAATCTTATTGAAGTCCTTAGTGAATCGCTTATAAAATCCAATGTGATCAAAGAACAACCTCAACTGCTTCAAGTTCTATAGCGGCTCTAGCTTAAAGATCATATCAATCTTATCTAGATCAACCTCCATACCATGTACAGAGATGACATGGTCCAATAAAATTCCATTAGTCACCATAAAGAGACTCTGCTCCAACGAGGGCACTATGTTTACATCACAACATCTCTAAAGTACTCAGTCTAAATAAGTAAGACATGTGTCAAAACTATCCCCGTAAATCGATAAATCGTCCATGAAAACCTTTATAAAACTAGCCACCATGTCAGAAAAAATGAGTAACATACTGATGAATCTGTGGTTCATCACTCTAAAAGTTGAAAATAGAGATACATTCCAGAGTAATTAGCTACATATTTCCACTTATATTGCATAATTAACATTCATACATTGTAAATAATATCTGCATTTTAGCATTCATATTTGCATTAAATATGGAGCCAAATTCACTTTTAAATATTTCCCTGTATATTATCTAAAATCAACTATTTGTATATATTTTAGACTAACTCCAAAACCAATAAAATCAACTTTATGGTATATATATTACTAACTCTAATAAAGGAAAATTATGAAAAATACTAACATGTAAAATTATCCAATAAAACCCAAATCCAAGTTTGAAACTATGAACATTAAAATGTGCATATCTCTCTCATAAAGTGTCCGACTCAGGTCTACTCACTTTTAAAGTAATATACATTCAAAGACCTTCAAAACAAGACCAATTTCATTAAAATCAGAGATATCATGTGAAACTTGGGTTTTGGGCCCCTATTGTATATTGTATATGTTGACACTTTTACCCTTGTATTTTATCCTTTGATTTTATTAATTATTTAAAATAAAAAAGATTAAGTTGTAAATAATCCTTTCATATTTTTTCTAACTTTATTTTGACTTTTTCTCTTTTTTAAAAAATGACAAAAAAATACAAAAGATAAAATCCGGTATTTTATATCTCTAAGATACCACCCAAAATAATTTTTGCATAGATGACTTCCTTTGATTTTTAACCCTTCTAAAAGTTTTAGATCTCATCGAGACGAGCAACATTCGTGGTGACCACTTTTTGATTTAACCCCTTTTCTTATTTCTTTTTATTTTTCTTTACATTTAATTTTTGAATTTTCTGGGAGCGATACGTGGCAGCTCTTGGAGCCACCACCTGTCAACTTATTTTTTTTATTTTCGGATTTATTATTTTATTATTATTATTTATATTATTTGTAGTATAGTAGCCTACTTATTTTATTATTTTCCTCCTTTTACTTCTTCTCCATTTACTTGTCTTCCACTCCAAGTCACCAACACCCCACTATCTCCACATCTTTTCTAACTTCTCTCTCCTCCTTTTTATTCCTCTCTCCTCCTTCATTTTTCATTATCCAACTTTCAATAGGAGAGGAGCGAGCCCCCTTGGAGTTTCAGGTGGCAATTGCAACTCCTTCACGGTTGAGAGACAACCTTCTCGAGATTTTTCTCAGGCGCGATCTAGCTATCTCTCACCATTGCAGCCCCACTCGTGAGGCTGCCACGCTTCGAGCTTCTCACGCCAAGCTCTTGAGGCCACGACAGGAGCCGCATACCGTAGCTCCACCCTTCGACGACATCATAGGTTAGTAGCCTCTTTCTTTCTTCTTGATAATTTATTTATCTAACAAAAAATTTTCCTTGTTGTTCTTCACCAAGACATTTTCATAAACTCCACCAATCGTCATAATCATCAACACGCACATAGTAGTTCATAATAATTTTTCTTCTTCTTCTTCTTATTAAATCATCATCTTCATCATACACCATCACCACCAAAAAATTATGAAAAAAATAAAAAAGGGCAGGTGCAACATCGCCCTTGCGTTTCAGCCGCTCTCCACCAGTCATCATCCGCCCGATGTCACCTTCGCATCCCTGTTGCGCACCACGTCATGTTGCACCGCCCTCCTATTCACACTAGCCTCTAGGAACCAGCGGCCACAGCGCCGCCCGTGCGTGTCCAGGCCATCGCAGACCGCCGCGCACGGCCGCCTCCACCAGGGGTGTGCTCCAACGCTGCGACCACCCCACGCATGACCTCTTACGGTCTTACCCCTTGCAGCTCACAAGTTGTGGCCATGCACTGCGCCACCACCCCTCCGCGACCTTTGCCCAACCACGCGGCTCGCATGTTCTGCACCCCCTCCAACCACCGCAACGTGCGACGCCACCTCTCCACAGGCCGCTCGTGGGGTGCCGACCCCGCCATCTCCCCGTGCTCCAGTCGCGCTTCCTAATGCAGCTAGCCGCCACGCCCATCCACGCGCCTCCCTCACCAGCACGTGGGAAGAAGGTGGGTTCCTTTCTTGGAATCCACGTAAAGTTATTTTTTTTGCTTGTGAAAATTGCACTTTCATCCTTTTAAGTTTTTTAATTGCAAAAGAGTTCATGTTCATATTTCAGTTCATTCAGCTTTAATTCTGTGATGGAAAGACACCCCTGCCTTTGAGCAATTATTTGGACATCAGTTTTGCACCATTTTTTAATCAGAAAATGGCATTTTGTAGAGCATTTAAATCTTAATCTCCTGGCTATTTATTTATATTTTTGTGAGTATTGGATAATTTATTAAAAATTAGAGTTCGAAATTCAATGATATTTTACCCATTTATGCTCTGAAATTCGACCATACTCAAATATTGCTCCAAAAATTGTGCAGAAATCATAGATGATGCCTCTAAGCGCTATTTAATTGCTATCCAAATTTCATATAAATAGGAGTTGTCTTTTGCCTAAAATAAATTATTGAGTGATTTTTATAATTGAATTTTAATTAAATCAACGAATAATATTTTTATGAAATTTCAACTCTCCTGGATTTTTCATTTAAATATCTATTTGAGATAAATTATTCTCTGAATAATTTTATTTTGTGGATTAATTAGGAATTAAATACTCACAATAGCTTGATTTTCAATAAAAATTCATAAAAAGCATAAAGTGTCGGAAAATTCCAAACAACATAGTGTAGCATCATATTGCACTTCCAGTAAATTTTTCATATTTTTTGCATATCATTTGCATGAAAAATTGTATAAAAACCCCAAAAGTTTGCATTTTTCATTATTTCATTTTAACCTCAAAAATTTCACAAAAAAAAACATTTTGCATTCATCATCAGATTAGGTTTCTTGGAAAAATATAACTTGGCTGATTTGGATTAATTTCAAATTAAAATAATTTGGCTAAGTTGCTTGATTTCTTAATAACCTAGTTCAATTGCACTTTTGCATTTGGCATTTTTATTGCATCAAAAAAATAACAAAAAAAACTGCTTGAAAAATCGTGACCTGATTCATCTAATCTGATCTGAAGTTATTCCTTTACCTCCTTGAGTTGACCTTGGGGCTTGACCAGGTTAAAAAAACATCAAACCGCACATACATTAATTCACCGATTCATCGATTCGTACGGTTATTTTTTGATCGATTCGAATTTATCTGATTGCAACGAAATCGTTAATTCAACATAATTAAAAGGATAAAATTCGATCCATCACATACACCTTTGGAATGTAATAGGGGCATTACACAATTTAAAGGCCATCTGTCTAAATGCGTAGGTGTTAAACGAACAAGTAAAATAGTCTTCTCTTGATCCTTAGGAGCGACTGCAACATGGTTATATCCTAAGTACCCATCCAAGAAACAAAAGAACTCCTTCCCTGCCAACCTCTCAATAATTCAATCAATAAAAGTAATGGAAAGCGATCTTTCTTGGTCTATGAGTTCAGCACTTGTAATCTATGCAAACATACCAAGAACTGGGTACATGAGTCAGAATCTCCTCACCACTGTCATTCGTCACAATTGTAATCCTAGATTTATTCGAGACCACATGCAATGGACTGACCCACTTGTAATCCGAAATGGGATAAGTAAAGCCAACATCACACCATTTCCTGATCTCTTTCATGACAACATCCCAGAGATTAGGATTCAGATGATGATGAAACTCAATGGTCAACCTATTGTCATCCTCTAAGTAGATATGATGCGAGCACAAAGCTGGACTAATACCATGTAGATCTCAAATACTCTAGCTAATAGCCAGGTGGTTTCTCTCAAGAACTTCTTGCAAGTGAGATTCCTAGTTATTGGTCAACTGTGAACTAATAATGACGGAAACATCCATGGGGCACCTGCAAGGAAGGCATACTTCAGAGATAAGGGTAAAGATTAAAGCTTGAGTGGTGTCTGAATATGCTCTACAACAATCTCTGCAACTGCACTAGTAGAAGGTATATGATATGCACTCCGTGAACTGTCCACTGTGGCTACTATAGGCTCAACATGCAACGTCTCAGAAATGTTTGCAAGGAATGCTCTCTTCTTAGAACGGGATGGCTCATCAGGATGTTCAAAAATCTTAGAAAACTCATTAATAAGTGTCTTAGATAACTCAACAAAAATCTCAGAAAAATGTATCTACATAACAAATGTCTCAGAAAACTCAAAATGTGGCTCAGATATCTCAGCAGCATGTACCTCATACGACTCAATGTGATCTTCATAAAACAACTCAAACAACCCATCACCGGACAACTCTGAATGATAAATAGGGAAGCTAAAATCGATTGTGATTTTTGAGGTTCCTTCTAAGAAAGGAATGCATGGGTATCCATAAATTAGTGAATAGATCTGTATCACGTATATCTGCAAGAAAGACACAATCCTTAGAATTTGTTGTAGCTGGCTCTCTCTCATCTGTTGTTGGTGGTGGTGATGGCCTCAAATCTGGGATTGTCTCAATCCACACATTATCACTGTGAGAGTGAAAGGTGATTCTCTGGTACCATAATCAACTACCTCTTTGATTATTCGAAGGAACGATCGACCAAGTATGATTGGATATGGAGTAAAGGTGCATGTGTATCCATATCCACAACAAAATCAACTCAGAAGCTCATGACTTATATTGTTACAATAACATCCTCAAGAATGCCCCTCGACCTCGTAATCAATCTATCAACAAACTTAAGGATCATTCTAGTCAATCAAAGAGGCAACAACCCAAACTAAGATATTAGCGAGGATGGCATTAGATTGATCAAGGATCAGCTATCGAGAAGAGTATGATCGAACTCCTGATCAAATATCAAACAATGTATGTGAGGTGCTCCCTTGTCTTTCTTTTTGGGTAGGAGGTAACTGGTGGTGTGACTTGTGGCCATGGTTAAAATATGCTTCTTTGTTCTTGGGCGTTTGTTCTTCTTGGGCTGACACTTCCTAGTACATGCTTCCTTCATTCCCTTTTGGACTGCACGCATGTACTCCATGGTCTTAAAGAGTGGCATCTCTAAATAGATGTTCTAAAGGATCTCTACCACTCCAAAATCAGATAATGTTGTTTTTAGTTTTGAGATTTTTTATTCAAGGTAAATGGAAATAGAACATAATCAGAAGAAACAAACTAATCACTTCTTTTACTAATCTCAGGATCAACATGTACAAAATGATGATCATAATCAATCTATACAATATCATCCAATACATGTGTAGAAACAGAAATGAAAGGAAAAACTAGACAGGTTGCTCGGTCTTCTATAGCTAAAGAAGACTCCATGACGTGTATGTTCTCCTTCATAGATGGCTCAACACTGCATCTTCCTTTATTATATTTTTTGATTTTCTAGAATATGAAAGTGGTAGTGACGATGAAGAATACGAAGGTAAAGATCCTCCTTGATTTGAATCTGCAACACTAGACCGATGCTATACACGTGAAGAAGATGTAGTTAGTGTAGCTATCTTAGCAACTCTCCTCAATCCCACGGCTGTGCTGGCAGCTGCACTCTCCTACCTATCCGGAGATGGTTGGTGTCAGATAAACAAGTAAAATCAAAGGCTATACCTGTCTCGGGGGGATGGATGGATCATGGGCTACTTGCTCTTTACGTCTGAAGTTGTTGGGATTGGCTTCGACCTGGGCTGGAATCAGTGTCTTCATAGTGGTCAAGTTGTCAAGCCTCCAAGTCAAATCAATCATGTTCTTAATCAAGAGGGCTATCTGATCTAGCATTGGGTTCACTGAAGGTGCCTTGATATGCTAAACAACAGGTTGTCGCTGAGTCTGATAGTGAGGAGGCTAGTACCCAAAGTAAGGCTATTGTTGATATGTGTAAGGAGGAGGAGGATGTGAATAATGCCTAGAATAGGCAGGATGTTATAGGTAGTAAGGCTGGTAAGAATATACATGTTGCATTTGCTACTAATATCCATTTACCCAAGTCTAAACATGTAATGGAGGTGAATACTATTGAGGTTGTGAAGGCTGGTATTGGGGTCGTGGTCTGCCCCCCTCATGATAGTGAACTGGCCTCTGACTCTGTTGGGAACTTAACTGACCTTGCCATGGTGGAGAGAGCTGACTGCACTCGGGATGCTTCAAATGACATTCACCTCCTGAATATGAGGTGGATGTGGAGAAAACTGCTCAGAAATATACATGTACTCCAGATAGTATGGAACAATACATGACAGAGTAGACTGTTGCGGGACCTGATCCGAAGTCTGCACGTAATAAACATTCTGAACAATGTAAGGTGCGCTAGTACTCTAATGAGCTAAAGAAGTACAAGTGGTAGTCTGCTCCATTGCAAGAGTATTGGTTGCTGCACTCTGGCTCTAACATGCACTGATTGTGCTAACTAGAAGCTCCATATGATGGGTAATATCATCCAACTTGTCCAGCTGCTTCGTCATCTTCTCGATCACTTGTAATTTATTAAGTTATTGTGTTTGATTTTATATCATATCTACTTTGGATAGGTGGTTTCTAATAATTGTCAGATTTGCTTTGTCCACCCTATCCACATCATGGGATGTCATAATGTTGATGGCTTTGTGGGGTACTGAATTAGAAGAATATGTAGGATGCTTCTGGAATGCATGGGAGGAATATAAGGCTACTGAACTCTTCGCCATCTCCTCAAATATCTGATAAAGGGCATTCTCATCATTATTGAAATGGGACCACCCACAAGCAGCATTTACCTATCTCTGATTCTCTAAACTCAAACCTTCAAAGAAATTATGCATTAAGCTCATCTTGGATATATCAAGATGACGACACTTGTTCGTCAAATCCTTAAATCTTTCCCATGCCTCGTGAATAGTATCATGGGACAACTGGTAGAAGTTGGCTATCAAATATCGCATATGATTCAAATGTCCAAGGGGATAATACTTGCTAAGGAGCACTGAACTCAACTCATCCCAAGACATGACAACCTTTCCTAATCCAATAAAGCGCTTTGACCATCAAACTAAACGGGAAGGCTGCCATCTTTTCTACCTCTAATAGGATCTTAGGGTAGTGAATCGTACAACAAATGAGATCGAGCTACTGGAGGTGTATGTACGGTTCCTCACGAATGTGTCCATGGAATATAGGGAGCAATGGAAGAATAGTGTGCTTCAGCTCCAAATGCCCATGAACCGCATGTATTTGAATCCATGTTATCACGCATCCTGTGCACGGGTTACAGGCATCTCTCGGCGTAGGCTTAGGCTCTACTCTAGGCTGCTGCTTCTCGACTCCCCCATTACCACCTCCTCTCATCTGCTCATCCTCCTCTCTTCTCTCTCCTCTGTCATTCCTCAGCTCTAATATGACATCATGTAATCCAATCTGGACGTTGGCTTGCTTAGTCAACTATGCATGAATATCATGTATGGATGCCAACATTGTGTTGTTAATCCTATGCTGCTCAGAAATCAGAGTTTTCCCTTTTGGTTGTGCCATCAAATCCTCAAAATCAATCCATGTAAAAGTGTAAGGCACTTCATCAGTCCTAATAAAATCTAGAGTCTCAAATGATATTTTGAGATTAGGGTCAATCTCAAACAAGGGATTTATTGGTGAAAGAAATGGTGATGTGGATAAAGAATTGAATTCAGGAAGAGAGTCAACCCGAATAAGTGAAAATGATCGATCTGGAGTGTATAAAGATAGTCTTGCGAATTTCGAGCAAAAAGTACTTCAATCCGACATCTTCGATGTCAAGAGGCAATATGCAAGAATACATGGTAAACAAGAAGAAGAAATGAGAAAAAAGATGCAAAGTGCAGAGGGATCTCTACACTAGGAAATAAATACAATACAAAGTCTTGGTTCACCAACTAAACACAATGTGAAGACCATGAAAGTTCGGTCGATTATCTTTTTAATTTTAAGTTTAGTGAATCTACAAGAAGTTACTTACTACCAAGCACATAGGGTGATGTCACCCTATCACCCAATATACATCCTAAAACCTCCCCAAATAGTAGAACCATCTTCCCAGACTGTCGGGAGATAAGAGACAAAGCATACCAAAATGATTTTCTAAGGTCTGAGGCAAGTGCTTGCAGCTGTGACCATACACTAAAGAGTAATGTACAAGTGCTTATGGCATAAGTCCAGGGATTTGACTCTATCCTTAAGGCAGCATCACCACCCATTCTGTCTGGAGGTAAATACTTGCAAACAATATGGAGGTTACTTTTTCCAAATAATGATGTGATGGTTACATTTAATTTTAGGCCAAGTATGATTAGAAGTTACCTTTTTATTTGATTATTACTTTTTGAAATTTTTTCAAAAAATCGATCTAACAAAATTTCCAATTACTTTATTTTTGAAGTGTGAAAAAATAAGGGGGGAGATAGGAAAAGCCGATGCAACAGAAATCAATGATGCATGTAAGAGATAGAAGATGCGTACCTTATGCTAGCAGTCTACATACAAAATGATCCTCACGTAAATAAAGATAGAAAATTAAAACTAATCGAAATGATGCACGAGAAGCGTTCTAGCAGTGACTTCTATTAACATGTAAGAACCAAATATTTTGATTAGGTCTAATGCTACGCTCTACACTATATGAACATATATTCTTATTTAGGGGCTTTGGACCTAATCGATTACCTGACTCAATCAAGAAAATATAACCTACTTATAGGGGCTCAATCACAAGAAAATTGCAAGAAAATAATAAAAATAAAATCGATAAAAACAAAAATTGGTGAGGTCCCTCAAGTGCATCAGCACTTGGTGAAACAAACCCCGCAGTCCACGAAGTCTCTAATGTCCAATGAAAATAGAAAAATGGTAAGTACCTAAAAATTATTATAAAACATTACAGAAATAGATTGAGAAATAAAAGACTTAAATAAAATAAAAAAATAAATGCTCCAAGTCCTCTGCTCCTCCTCCCCTATGATCTCCTATGGCTTGATGAAGAAATGAGATGCCTTCTCTTCGCTCGAATGCATCAACACTCCTAAGAATGTCACTCTCGCTCATCAGGCCTTCGTAAGAAATCAGAAATGTCAAATACCAATTATGAAAACTATAGAGGAAAATAAAAGATGAAAATAAATAATAGAAACTAAGAGACAAAATAAAAGAAAAAGGATAAAATATGGATGCAAACCAAGAATAGCAGGAAAAAGGATATTTTATTTAATTAAGAAAATGGAAATGTTGAAGTAAGCCTAAAATTCCCATAAAAAAATTTTATTCAATTCTCAAGCCAACAAAACATAATAATGTAAGAAAGAGAGATAAATTTCTATTTATTTACCTGTATAGTACATGACCAAATAACAGGGATGCTACAAATCTCGATGGTTATTTAAAACACAGAAAAATCAATGAAATAAAATAAAAATTCCTTTATTTAACTGTTCTTGGTCTTTTATGGAATTTTTATCTTTTTATTTTTTATTGAAAATTTAATTTTTTATATTTTTATGGTTTTATGATTTTATATAATTTCTTTTTTAAATATTTTTAAATTTGCAAAATTTCGTTTGGGGATGACTGAGCTCGGTGGATCTCATCTATGTTCTTGCGTCGATCCGATCACCGAAGGTCACCGAAGAAGCTGGAGCAACTTCCTGTAAGAGGCTACAACGAGGTGTGTTGCCACCTCGGATCTCACTAGAGCATACCACTGGTCTTCACTCCATAGATTGGGCTTCGAACTGTCAACCGGAAGGGCAGAGACCTGAAGTACTTCTCGTCCGTGGATAGCAAACATGAGGGGCTCGATGGAGTTTTGTTGGGCTAACAATGGTTATCAAAGCATGTAGGAATGGGGAGTGGATACTGGAGATTGTATATGGTGGTTGGTGAAGAGGAAGTGGCTGAGGAGGAGTAGTTAGAATGAAGTGGGATTGGGTTTTTTATTGGAGAAGATGTGGGAGAGAGAAGGAGGTCTTGTTGACCTCGGGACAACAACGAAAAGGTGTTTATTGGTGGACAAGGATAAAGGGGTATGATGTTGAGGTAGATGAGTATGAAGGGGTGGGGGCAAATAAAAGGGTGCCAAATGGCATTGAGTTTGACTAATAAATAAAAAGGAAGAAGAAAATAAAGAATAAATGAAAAGAAATAAGTGGAGACACCGAATGGAAATATCACCAACATGAACGATTCAGATCTTGGTGAGATATATAACTTTCATGATTATTAAAAACTTAAAATGATTAAATATTTTTTAATGTAATTTAATTAATTTAAAAACAATTTTTGATATTTTTATATTTTATCTTTGATTTTTGATTTAAACCATATACAAAATAAAACCTAATAAATTACAAGAAATAAAATAAATAAAATACTAATCTAATATATTTTTATATTAAATAAAAATAAAAAACTATATTCAATATCTACATGGTCACATCACTTTTTTATATCATTTTAGTTTTTTATAATTTATTTTTAATGTATTTTATTAAAAAATAAACAACTAAAAGAAATAAAAAATAAATAAATAAGAGTTATTTATATACATGAAGTAGTAAACACAAGGTTCGTGAATATTTACAAACGACAATTATGCCATGAAACTGATATTTTGCAAACACACTTCGAATTTAATGAAACCACTTTCATAGGATAAACAATTTTCTAACTTAAACTTTGAAACCGATCTTGTGAAATTTAAATTCATATGGAGTGGGTATTCATCCGAGAAGTTTGATTTTGCATTTTTTTTCGGTTTAGGATTTATTGCCATTTATTTAAGGTAGAACTATTTATATCTTTGTATTTTTAAACACCTTTTATACACATGTTAGAAAAAAATTATGTCAAATGGAGTTAGTATGGATTTAATAAAAATCGGTAAATTTTGTTATTTACATAGAATATATACTCATTTTAGCTCTTTATTTTCCTTTTTTGAATTATTTTATTGACTCGCTTACAAGATAAATATACATTAATAGTTTATTTTTATTGAGAATGATATTTTGTCTATTTATTATATTTAGGGGCATTTATTTGGTGTTTTATTAAGGGATTGAAGCTATGATTCAGATATTTAGATAATAAATCACATATTCATCAGGATTTTAATCAAGGTAAAACTTGTTATTTATTTATTGTGTCCCACAAGCCAGATCGTTGGTGTGATTAACTTTTTTGAAAGTAATGGTTTATGGTCTAGAATGTTGTTAGTATTTTGTTCTTTTTATTTGCTCTATGCGATCCCATTGGGATTGTGTTTTGATTAATGCAAAATAGAAGTTTTTTTAAACACGTCTAGTTAAGTTTCTTTTAATATATATATATATATATATATATCGATCTGCCAATTTGTTATATAAAGTTTACCATTAAACTAAATTTTCAAATTTTATGGTGGTCATGCTCTATTTTTTTTAATCATTTTTTAAAAAATTTTATTCATTTGTTAATGAAAAGAAAACCTTAAAGGGGGTTAAAAATTATTTTTTTAGCCTTCTGATTGTTTTTTAGGAAAGAGGGTTAGTTTCTTTTAAGTTTTATTGTGCCCATTGGTTAGATAAAAAGAAAGAATGTTGTCGTATTTTTTTTAAATCCATCGTATTTTCAAGTTTCTCGTTGTTCAAAGAACCCGAAACCCTAGTCGAGTTATACCGATAGTATTGTTGTTACATGTTACTAAAATCCTCATCTAAGTTTGTGTATTCCTTTGCATGATATTTCAATGATTTTTTGTTGTAAGACATCTTTTATTAATTATCATTGAGTTGTTAACTTTGTTATTAAAAAAAGGTTGTTAATCTTTCATCTATAGTCACCATACAAAAACATGCACATTTCTTTATTCCTAATAAATTATACTTGCTTATACTCAATTACATTTATTTCATTATATGCAAAATGACAAGCAATACAATTGTCACTAAGGTTGGAAGAATTGAATATCTTAATGGTACTAATTACAAATTATAGAGTATAAAGATTTTCTTTGTTCCATATGACAGTATCTACTCTATCATTGATAAACTAGGCCATACACTGTTTGAGAATCCTATGATGGAGTAAATCATATCGCGTGACTAGTGGGAGAAAACGAACAGTAGGGCTAGGAATTTTATGCTAACTCATATGGAGCTGGATTTGAGTGGGGTCTTTGAGACATATAAATTAGCATGCGAGCTATGGAATGCAGTAAAGGACAAGTATCACTAGAAATTAGAAGTGAATTCACTGCTTCTTCTACACAAGTATATCTGTCTCGAAGCATTATTCTCGATTCTTCCACGACCTAAGCTTTCCTGACTTGAGATTTCAAGCTAATCAACTGCTTCACTAAAACCCGAGATATTTGCCCATATATCACAATCTTTTACAAAGCTGACACTTCACAATCTGGATCAAACATCAAAATAAAAACTATAGATCAAACAATGTAGCCTAAGCGAAATAACATACGAGCTCAGAATTTCTTCATTCTTCCTTGGATATCTTAAGTCCAAGGTCTTTACTACAACTTAAGATCAAACACCTAACATCATGTCGTAAGATGTTAAATGGAAACAAAAAGATAGAGCAATAATCTTTTCCGGAGAGTATTATCTTCACAGATATTAAAAAATAATTCTCCAATAAAGAACAATGATATTGAGAGACAAATAATCAGAATATAATTGTATTAAGATTCACAAATAGTAGCACAACAATTATATCAGATTGCATAGGAGAATAATCAAATATTTAAAAAATAATAAATATCACTACGTCGAGAAGGCTATCAGAAGTACTCTGACTCCAATCAGAAGAGCTTAAGAAGATAACTATCAAACTTTGGTGAATTGAAAAACTTTTCTTCACAACTTTCAACCAAAATATTCTTCTCTAACGATCAAATGAATCGATGAACATGAGAAAAAATACTGAAGAAATCACTTATTGAGAGCTTCTCACTTTTCTAGATAATGTAGGAATGATTACTTGAGTTGTGTGTATTTCAACAAAAGGTATGAGGTTCCTTATAGGGGTCCAAGAGAATATGGATATTGGAAACAAAATGGGTAAAAAACAGATACGATTTTCCTGATATGATAAGATCGGGCCAAGGTATACGATCAATCAACTATCAAAATCGATCAACCAAGACGATATGACTAATCAATTGGTGACAATTGAGAGGGGATTCAAAATATGATCGATAAGTTCAAAAATGATGATTGATAAGGCATGATTAATAGATCGAATGAATAAGATCGATAAGTAACGATTGATCAGCAACAAAGTATGATCAATCAATTCATGAATACTCAATCTCCAAATGTTGAAACTTTCGATTGAATCTTTCTTGAAGTTACAAATTTCAAAGCAATACAAATAAATAGTTACCACATTTTTGAATAAAGACAAACAATGAGGCTGAGATTCTGCTTACCTTAAAATGTAACAACTCTTTGCAATCGTATCCAATGAAAATGCATACTTGTAGTCCTAAAATGACAAAGAATATACGAGTAACTATGATATACTCTCATATGTATGGCATCTTTAAAATATCCGAGAAACAAAGAACTAAAAACAATAAAATGGTGTAGTTGAAAAAAGAATAAAACACTGATGAATGCAATAACGTGTATGTTGTCACACTCATGTCTCTTAAAGAAATTTTGGGAAGAAGCGATGTTGGCCTCTAACTATATATGGAATAAGATTACCAATAAGTCTATAGAATCAACACCTTATGAAATTTTGAATCGCAGGTAACCCAAGTAGGGTCATCTCCGGAAGTGGGGATGTGTTACACATGTCTTGGTATCGAGTCATTTTAGAGACAAGCTAGACTTTAAGATATTAAAGTACAATTTTATTGGATTTAATGCACATTATAAAGGATATATACTCTTCCATCAATCAAAAGATCTGATCGAAAATCATGATGTCACATTCCTTGAAACTCATCAAGGGAAGGAGCATGAAGTAGAGGAAATATATCCTCTAATTATCCTACATGATAATGAAGACAACTTAGAGATAAGACATGAATTTATTGATGATAGTGACCATCCACACATGGAGTAAACTTTATGAATACTAATGATCCTTTAGAGGAAGTGGGTGTGCACACACAACCCACGAGTATAATTGGCAACAAGAAATCAGGAACACAACCTTCATGGATGGATAATTATCATTTATATGGATACATAGGCATCGTGTTACAATGTATATGAGGGCGTAACTGATTGTACAAATCTCATATATTTTGATGGAGCAATGGCTTTAAATGATTCATAATTATTGACTTCGGACTTGACAGATGAATTAGATTCAATTGAGCAAAATGGTGTATGAGAGTTATGTGTTTTTCCATAAGGTAGGAAATCCATATGATGAAAGCGGATATTCAAGAAAAAGTACATATTTGATGGTAGTGTTGATAAATACAAAACAAGATTAGTTAACAAGGGTTATACTCACAGGCTAGAACGGACTTCTAGGAAACTTAATCTTTGGTTGCTAAGCTTGCATCAATTCAGATGATCTTAATGGTAGTCGCATATATGGATTTGGAGTTATTCCAAATGTATGTGAAGACAACTTTACTTAATAGATAATTAAGAGAGTAGATATATATATATATGTGTGATAACCTTATGGATTTTAGGTGGAAGGTCAAGGAGAAAAGTGCTTATAAGTAAAGAAAGTCATTATATAGCTTAAAAAGTCTTCACAGCAAATGGTATCTCTAAATTCATGAGAAAGTTATCTAATTTAAATTTATTACAAATAAGTTAGATAATTGTGTAAATGTCACGAAGAGTGGGAGGAACTATAATAGTATGTCATTGTATGTCGATGGCATTCTACTCACATCTAATGCCATAAGAATGCTCAATGATATTCAAGTGAAATTGAGTAATGAATTAGATCGAGGACATGGGAAAATCATTCTATGTTCTAGGAAATTAAGTTACAAGAGATAGAGATTCAAGAACATTGAGTCTAAGTCAAGAAAAATATTTGCATATTGTATAGATGAGATTTAGAATGCAGAATATCACTCCTGCACCGCCTGTGATTGAAAATAGACTCAGTAAGAGTCGGTGTCTTAGAAGAGGGAAGAAATCTTTAGATGTCTAATATGCACAACCAGTGGGGAGTCTAATGCATGCAATGCTGTGCACTATACCATACTTGGCTAATCTAGTTAGCCCGCTTAGTAGATATCAAAGTAATCTAGACCATCACATTGGGAAGATGTTAAGATAATTTTTTGATATCTGAAAGGAATTGTGCATCTTAAACTAGTATATTAAGCTGAATTATGTGAGGTAGTGGGATACACCGATGTTGATTTTGGATGGGATGTGAATGATAGGAAATCTACATTGGATTTCATGCTTGGTGGAACAGTTGTTTCTTGGGGTGGAAAGAAATAAGGATATGTATCTAGATATACAAAGGAGACATAATACATTGTATATAGTTTGTCCACCACTCATGGGTTTGGACTAAACACTTTCGAGAAAACCTAAGTCTTGGATTTGTCAATGTATCAATTTAAATGTATTTTTATAAGTAAGATACAATAAGCATGATCAATCATGGGATAGTAGTTCTAAAGGAAAGTACATTGAGATCCAATATCAATATATATGAGATATAGTGGCAGAAATGAAGAATAATATAGCATGCACATACATTAAACATGTTTGTTTAATGAGACTTAGTAATTCATGAATCAAAGAAGAGATTTTCATGAATAATGATCATCACTTATAACATATCTCTGAGTACACCATAACAATAGTGGGAATGTAGAAATTTTCTTGACCACTTTGTTCAAGTGGGAGATGTAGAATTGCTTCTGACTGAGTGGTCAAGAAGCATCGTCGGTCAATTCAGAGGATAGAAGTTACGTGAGGTCAGTTGGATATACACATTCGAGAACAACCCTCGTTAAGGGAACCCTTGTTTGGTACATTATCCGTTCCCAAAAAGGAGGTGGTTATTTCTCAATTATCCCCTTGGGAACTATTGCAAATAGAATTAGGAGTATAGGTGGTGGGAGATGATATAAATTTTTAGCAATGTGAGCCCGGGGCAACCATTTCTATAATAAATGTTATTGTAATATTTGATATATCAATAAAAGTTATTTATTTATTTCACTCCCTATCTGAGATTAAATGAATGAATGTACTATAAGGTCTCTCGGTACAATTAGGGTTATGTACCATGGCCATCGTAATAATCATACAGTTGTTGATTCAATAGTTGGATCATAGAGGCTAGTGCTTGGATGAATATCTAAGGAGTTAGATTGAGGATTCATCAAGCACCGACAAATGATTGTTAAGAGATGATCTCCAGCCTGAGTAGAAGATGACAATCCTTTCTCATTTGGATGATATCTGACTGACCTCTTGATGCAGGTCCTCTGCATGGGAATAGTGATTTGGAGGTGTCAGGTTAGTTAGGTCAAAGAGTTGACTTAACGAGATCAAGATAACCACAGTCCTACATCGTATGTTGTCGCGGTATAGGCACACATCCTCTTACCGGAGAAAGATGTTTTACTATATGTCTGAGTATGTACATTTGGTCGACCGAGGAAAGTTCGTCAAGAAACCCTATTGGTTGTCCCCCCCCCGCCTAAAAAGCTTCGGTTCAATCTTGTCGATTCCACCGGCTCAACCAACTCAAATATATAATAGGTCGACATGTTCTTAAAAGTCTCAGTGCACTTTGGAGTGTCGTCTTCTTTCCGGTCCTTTACGGACGATGAATCTTGTCCCTCCTCTACCGTCCGCCTCTCCTGGGTGATACGATAAAAAGGGGAACGAGTATCCACTACGGGGTATTGGGATACCTCAGGGCAGCCCCAGTTCCCCTCTTCTTATGAACATTTATTTGGATGCTTTGGACAAGAAAATGGAAGATACACTCTCTCGGTGGAGTTGGCTTCGATACGAGAGATATGCTGATGACATGATCTTTGGGATAGTCTCTGATCCCTTGGAAATCTCTCAAAGTATAGAGAATCGGACGTCTCAACGGGTCCAACAGCTCAGAAAGAGGCTGACCAAAGTCCTTCAAAGCCTCAAACTGAATAGGTTGATGACCTAACCAAGGTCTATATACCGACAAGCTGGTGTGCATATAAGGGCATATGAGTAATACGATCTCTCAAAGGGATCATACAAGTTCACTTCTGAACCGGAAGACATGAGCTCACTCATGAGATATTGGTATCGATAAATTCCATGCATGGTAGTCTCACTTATGAAGCTTGACAGAATTTATAGATATGATATATGCTTTTGGAAAGCATATGATCAATACTAAATCCCAATGATCAAATGAGAACCTTAATGATAAAACCCTGAAGGTGACAGTCTAAAAGAGATCTATAACTTCAGGTTTATTCGAAGGTCTTCCAGTATGCATGATGTAAAGGTATAGGGAATACCTAAGGGTGATGTGATCATAAATGATTATATAACCATGACGTTTCCATTCTGAGGGAGTAATGAAACAGGTTTGGATTTTAGTGACTCCTCTCAGTAGAGAAAGTAACTTGATCTTAGTCCAAGTGTTAGACATTGATCTGAATGAGATTCAGATGCAATGAGAAGATTAGGTTTACAAACTTGATTTATTTAAGCATCTATAGGAGATCCGTGAGATCTGGACTTGAGATGTGATCTCAATATCCAAGTCACTATACGTGGAACAATACAATCGCATTATCCTTATATCCAAGTGCCTATGGAGAATATGCATTATTCTTGAAAGAGTTCATGAATGATTCCATTGTTGAAAGCATAGAGAAATAGATAATTAAATGTGATTTAATTATCATGAATAATGTGAATTAGATTCACATTATATTTGAGAATGAGAATGGTTATCCAAAATAAATAAATGTGATTTAATTATTGTGGATAAGTGTAATATGGATAAGAGTATCCATATTCTTTATAATATGTTATAAATATGATTTATAATATATTAGAGAGAGTTTGCTATGATTTATATTTGTTGGTTAATTATTGATGTGAATTTGATTCACATTGGATAATTAATTGTAAATATAAATCACCTTTTATTTTGGGTTGTGAATTTGATTCACAAATTTCCAATGGCAAGATTAAAATATTCACAAAATAATTATGAATTATTTTGGTGAATAATTTGCAATAATTGTTGTTGCAAAACATGGAGATAACTAAGGGATAATGGAGATTACATGTAATCTCCACTCTCCTTTATTATAGAGGTGACGACCACCAATTCCAACAAGGAAAGGGTGGCCGTCCACTCTATTTCTTAT
This sequence comes from Ottelia alismoides, assembly GCA_037367405.1. Lineage (NCBI taxonomy): Eukaryota > Viridiplantae > Streptophyta > Magnoliopsida > Alismatales > Hydrocharitaceae > Ottelia > Ottelia alismoides. The sequence continues at coordinate 142,178 of JAZKJV010009305.1, forward strand.
AGAGGAAGTCTCCTTTCCATTATCTCCATGATTAATTGATTTAATTTATGGATATAAATTATATTGATTTAGCAATGTAGATTTAATCTAAATTAAATTAATTGTTGTTGTGTTTTTACAACAAAATCTTGGTCATTGAAAGAAACACAAATCAATCTCATCCATTGATTTTGTGTAGTCCATGGATCCTCAAAATACTATATAAGAAGAGACACCCCATGCTCTTCAAAGTTACAACAAGTTGTGCAACAACTCTCTCCTCTCCTCTCTCTCTCTCTCTCTCTCTCTCTCATTCTCATGTGCCCTCTTCCTCCTCTCTCTTTGGGTGGTTGTCTACCCTAACCTTAGAAGGAAGAAGGCCCTCATCATCGCCTTGCCGTTGTCACTTCGACGACTCTAGGTACTCCATCTTCTTTGGTGCATCTCACTCGCGAAGAAGACGTACGATCTCATGTGACGAGATCAGGAGTTCCCTTGCTTGGTCAAGTACTTGGATTGCAAGATCCCCACGACTCATCCCCACGCTCGCAAGCGTCTCGTCCGAAGATCGGACTTAAGACAGTAGGTTTCTTCTCTTAGAAGCTCGATCGCAACCACACTACAACATGTATTCCTATATCTACTATATGGTTAGACAAAACGATTCATAAATGGTTTATGGATCATGTGGTTTTGTCGTTTTAAAAAAATTTTAAATTTCGCTGCACCGACCAACTAGTATGACTAGTCGCTCTTGATTGTATATGATACGATCATCACACTTCTGTGATGCGCTTAAGGATCCTTCCGTATCCTTCAAGTGGTATCAGAGCATTAGGTCAGAGGTCTTGGATATGATCCATGAACCTAGAATGACTTCGCTCATTTGGGTTTGTGAAAGTTTTTATCGCATTTATTCACACAGCCCTGTTTTCCCGAGGCGGATATGGTGCCTAGTCGGGGAGAGTTGGGGTAGTAGGTTGCACCATGTGTGGTCTGTCCCACTCCCGTCAGTACTGGCCAAGACAACGGGTAGGGAACAAATGCTGCCTGAGAGATCATGATGTATTTTCTAATTATTAAAATTCGAATAATACGTACTTTGAGATAATACCACTAATTCAAGTAACAATCAAGTTTGATTATTGAATTGGATTGATAATTTATTTAATGAGATTAAATTAATTATATCCAATTGAAATACTCTATTATGAATAGATGTGCACTTCCCTTGGAAGAAATAATTGCATGAATGCGATTCGTGATAATTAATTGAATTTTAATAAGAGGTGGAGGATTACATAAGTGACATCCATGGTCTCCCATCAAGGTGAAGGGTTCCGTCTTCAGGGATTGTATATAGGAGACGCATGTCCAAAGTGACTGCTCCTGTGTTAGCAATGTGAGCCCGAGGCGAACCATTCCTGTAATAAATGTTATTGTAATAAATGATTTATCAATAAAAGTTATTGATTATTTTTCACTCCCTTTCTGAGATTGAATGAATGGATGCACTATAGGTCCCTCTGTACAATAAGGGCTATATACCATGGCCAGCTTGACAATCAGACAACTGTTGATTCATTGATTGATTCATAGAGGTTGATGCTTGGATGAATATCTAAGGAGTTAGATCGAGGACTCATCAAGCATCATCAAATGATTGTTAAGTGATGATCTCCAGCCTGAGTAAGAGATGACAATCCTTTCTCATTTGGTTGATATCTGACCGACCTCTTGATGCAGGTCCTTTGCATGGGAATAATGATTCGGAGGTGTCAGATTAGTTGAGTCAATGAGTTGACTTAACGAGAACGAGATAACCAAAGACTTATGTTGAATACTGTCATAGCATAGGCATGCATCCTCTAACCAGAGATAGATGTGTTGCGATATGTTTGAGTATGTACATTTGGCATACAATAGGTTGATGACCTAACCAAGGTCTATACACCGGCGAGCTGGTGTGCATCTAAGGACATATGAGTAATACGATCTCTCAAAGGGATCATACATGTTCACATGTGAACCGGAAGACATGAGCTCACTCTTGAAGTATTGGGACTGATCAAATTCCATGCATGATCGCCATGCTTTGGAAGCATGACATGATTTAAAGGTAAGATATATGCTTTGGGAAAGCATATGATCTATAACAATTCCCAATGACCAAGATTGAGAAACTTGGTGATCAAATCCTGAAGATGACAATTTAAAATTGATCTATGTCTTCAGGATGATCATGGATCTTCCAGTATGCAGGATGTACATATGTTGGGAATACCTGAGGGTGATGTGATCATAAATGGTTGTATAATCATGACGCTTCCATTCCATCATTGAAACTAGTTTTCTCGTTAGACAAGAAGGAAGTCGGGTCGTAGATTCTGGTGCTTCTATTCATGTATGCAATTTGTTGCATTTGTTTCAGGAAACTAGGAATCTGAAGGAAGGGGAGATAGTCATCCAGATGGGATCTAATGCAAGTGTTGCAGCAGTCGCCGTCGGGACCTATCGACTATCATTATCTAGTGGTAGAGTCTTAGTACTTAAAGAGTGTCTTTATGTACCTGAAGTCAGAAGGAATTTGATATATGTATCTTAGCTTCTTAGAAACGGATATTCATTCCTTTTCTGTAATAAATTAGTCATAAATCATTATGATAAATATATTGCGGATGGTATTTTGACTTCTGGTGGACTCTATGAATTCTGCATTAATGAGCATGTCATGAATGTTATAACCACTGATAAAAACCCTAAAAGATCGAGGGAGAATAAAAATCATTCGAATATGATTGTTCATCAAAGGCTTGGTCATTTATCTGTTGATAAGATCAACAGATTGATAAAGGATGGACCTTTAGATTTTCTATAGGTTTAAACTTTGCCTACCTGTGAACATTGTATTCGAGGTAAAATGACTAATATGCCTTACCGTAACAAGGTTACAAGATGCGAAGGTATTATTGACCTAATACATACCGATGTATGTGGTCCCTTCAGTACCACGACCCAAGATGGATATCGATATTATTTGACGTTTATTAATGACCATTCACGATACGGGTTTATCTTTCTATTACGTCATAAATCTGAAACTTTTGAAAAGTTCAAAGAATTCAAGACTTTGGTTGAGAACCAAACCGATGGGAAGATTAAACGGATTTGATTTGATCGAGGTGGCGAGTACCTCTCAGATGAATTCAAGGAATACCTTAAAGAGAATGGAATTGTCTCCAATCTCACTCCTCCTGGAACTCCCGAACTTAATGGTGTTGTTGAAAGACTCAATAGGACTATCATGGATATGGTCCTTCAATGATGAGCAAAGCACATTTACCACTTAGTTTCTGGGGATATGCAGTAGAGACTGCAATATATATCATGAACAAGATTCCTAGCAAATCTGTACCTAAAACTCCTCATGAGCTTTGGTATGGAACCAAACCTAGTGTTAATCACTTGAGGGTTTGGGATTGCTTGGTCCATGCGAAGAACGTGGACGCAAGTAAGCTAGAATCTCACACTCATGAGTGTTACTTCATTGGGTATGATGGTATTGGATACAAACTCTATGACCCTGAGACCCAAAAGGTTTTTGTCTCTATAGATGTGAAATTTAGATGATTTCCTTAAAGGTCAAGACAAAAATGAAGTAGAGGAACTCATTGAATCTCCTGAGGATTCTGAGCTTCCTGGACCAGAAACTGAAGAGATAAATAAAGATGAAACACACATACCTATTCGAAGGAGTTCGAGGGTGGTTGCACCACCTGAAAGGTGTGGATTCCATGTGTCAAGTGAGACTGACAATGATTCTACTTCATTTGATGAAGCACTCGCGGATCATGACATGGATAGATGGATGCTAGTGATGAAGTCATAAATTGACTCCATGCATAAGAATGTTGTATGGACCCTAGAGGATCCACCTAAAGGGGTAAAACCAATTGGATGTAAATGGATCTTCAAGAGAAAGAGGGGACCTGATGGAAAAGTAGAGACTTTCAAGGCACAGCTCGTAGCCAAGGGCTACACACAGAGAGAAGGTATCGATTACGATGAGACATTCTCTCTTGTGGCTATGTTTAAATCCATCAGGACACTGCTAGCTATAGACAGTGTCATCCCTGACATTTTGTGGGCCCTGAGCAAAAGAAAAAAAGGGGCCCTTATAAATTTCGATGAACAATGTGCCCTTATATAATTTCATGACTTTTATATTGAGTTGTTCACTGAAATTTCGATTCTATAAGGGTTCATTTTTTGACGAATTGTTTCATAAAAAATCGATTCCGTAAGAGCTCATTTTTTAACAAATTATTTCATCAAAACATTTGATTGCTCGTTTTTTTGGTGAGTTGTTTTATTAAAAATTTTATTCTACAAGGCCTCCTTAGGACATATAATATTTTTTCTAAATTAAAGGCTGAATACATGTAAAAATAGACCCCTAAAGTTGATGGAGCCCTGAGCCATTTGCACTCGTAAACTATCCAAATCGACGTCCCTGATATTACCATGAGATTCAGATTATTACTACCGAATAAATACCTTAATAGACAAAATCATTCTTAAGCGAATGGTTTACTATTCAAATAATTTCCTCCCTTCAATTAATCTTCAATCTACAATTGCAACACTCACAACAGTCCCTGCTATTATTTTCATTATCTCTTTGGAAGAAGGAAAAATATGACATAAAGTCATTATGCTATAAGGAAATGCAACAACTACGTGGGTATTTGAACTCACTCTTATTTTATGAATACAGAGAGGATATATATAGTTCATATAGTATATGCCTTGTTATCTTGTGTCTATATGTATTTCACCATGAAAACAAGAGCCATATTTGTTCGTTTCCCAATGCAATATATGTTACATAGTAGTTAAGGAAAAATGGGGTTGCCCCGCCCCCATTTTTCCACAATTTTTTTATTTCACCATGTATATTCATCTATAGATGAATATACATGGTGAAATTTTTCAAAAAAATAAAAAATTGCAGAAAATGAGGGTGGAGTAGCCATGTTGGCTGCCCGCAAGGGGCAGCCCTATCAAACCCATTAGTTAAACTTATTACAATCTATCTCGATTTTATCAGTATCCAGAAAAATATAGGAGACAAATTAAACAGAAAATCACACATCTTCCATCCATTGTTGATAATCACACAATTATACGACAATCTTAATTAATTCGCATGCGATTAACTGTGTTGAATCTTAATTAACAATCCGTCCGATGCTATGAAATTTGTCCCTCGATCTACAATGCATGTGTGTCCCGCTATTGATTAACAATTAATCTCTATGGAAAGATGCAGTCCCAAAAATTTAATAGAATTTCGAAACGCGAAACAAGTAAAGAATAGAAGATTTAAAAAATAAGATAACATAATAATAACAAAAGAATTATCGGATCCCACAAGACCGCAACCCCCTTAGCCACGACGGGCGCTTGCATTTGACCAGTGCCATTCATCCCTTTCAATTTTTTCAGGAGAGAGAGAGAGAGATCAAGAGAACAAAGCAGATGCTTGCACTTGACCAGTGTCGTTCCCATTCAAATTTTTCGCGAGAGAAAGATCGAGAGAACATGACTACAAAGATATCGAGAAACAGAGAGGGGATGATGAATTAAATTAAGAATTGCTTGAAAAGGTAAAATGTGTCCGTTGAGTAGAGGATTTCATGGAAAGATCAAACATCTTTTCCATATTGAGAATCTGACAATAGAAATGTTGAGGTAGATGGAGATCTAAAGGACCTATTTTTTACATTTTTCAGCATGCATGAAAATGGGCCCCTTAATGTTCATGGGCCCTGGGCGGTTGCACTTCCAAACAACCCCCAGGGCCGGCCCTGGCTATAGATGTTTATCTTGACTATGACATCTGGCAGATGGACGTCAAGACGGCTTTCCTCAATGGATACCTCGAGGAGGATATCTATATGGAGCAGCCCCAGGGCTTCATAATTGAGGATGGAAAAGTATGCAAGCTGAAGAAATCCATATATGGGCTCAAGCAAGATTCTCGTAGCTGGAACATCAGATTTGAGGAAACCATAAAGAGTTATGATTTTGTGCATAATCCTGATGAACCTTGTGTGTACAAGAAGCTTAGTGGGAATGCCATCGTGTTCATCATGCTTTACGTAGATGACATCCTTATCATTTGGAATGATACAGGGATGATGACCAATGTGAAAATTTGGCTATCACATACCTTTAAGATGAAAGATCTTCGAGAAGCCTCTTACATCTTAGGCCTGAAGTTGTTTAAAAATCGAGAAAAGAGGATATTGGGATTATCACAACATGGATACGTTAAGTAGATTCTTGAACGATTTTGTATGGATAGTTCTAAGAAAGGTTGCCTTCCCTTAAGGCATGGTATCCTCATGTCTAAAGGGATGGCTCCTCAAACTATTGAGGAAAAGAAAACCATGGCTGGATGCCCCTATGCATCAACTGTAGGAAGCTTAATGTACGCCATGATAAGTACAAGGCCAGATATCTGCCATGCAGTGGGAGTGGTAAGTCATTACCAATCCTGCTATAGAGAGCAACACTGGAATGCAGTAAAGAACATATTCAAGTATCTAAGATGAACGCAAGATTAAATCTTGGTCTATGGAGATGGTGATCTCCAAGTTTTAGGATATACAGATTCTGACTTCCAATCGGATATTGATGATCGAAGTCAACATCAGGGTTTGTATTCTTGTTGAACGGTGGTGCTGTGAGCCGGAGAAGCAAGAAGCAGGACACTACAGAAGATTCAACAACAAAAGCCGAATACATTGCCGCATCGGATGCTGCAAAGGAGGCAGTGTGGTTGCGCAAGTTCATCCTAGAGCTTGGCGTAGTTTCCTCTGATACTCCCATCCCTTTACTCTGCGATAACACGTGAGCCATTGCCCAGGCAAAGGAACCCAGATGGCATCAAAAGAGCAAGCACGTGGAAAGGAAATACCACATCATTCGAGAGATTCAAAAGCATGGTGATATCATCATCACCAAGGTGGCCTCTGCCGACAATGTTGTTGGTCCTCTTACCAAACCTCTGACACAGAAGGTTTTCGACCAGTATGTAATGAGTATGGGTTTAAGGATTGTTCATGAATGGTTCTGAGGGCTAGTGGGAGATTGTTAGCAATGTGAGCCCGAGGCGAACCATTCCTGCAATAAATGTTATTGTAATAAATGATTTATCAATAAAAATTATTGATTATTTTTCACTCCCTTTCTGAGAATGAATGAATGAATGCACTATAAGGTCCCTCTGTACAATAAGGGTTATGTACCATGGCCAGCTTGACAATCATACAGCTGCTGATTCATTGATTGAATCATAGAGGTTGATACTTGGATGAATATATAAGGAGTTAGATAGAGGACTCATCAAGCATCATCAAATGATTGTTAAGTGATGATCTCCAATCTGAGTAGGAGATGGCAATCCTTTCTCATTTGGCTGATAATTGACCGACCTCTTGATGCAGGTCCTCTACATGGGAATAGTGATTCAGAGGTGTTAGATTAGTTGAGTCAATGACTTGACTTAACGATATCGAGATAACCAAAGACTAATGTTGATTACTGTCATAGCATAGGCATGCATCCTCTGACCAGAGATAGATTTGTTGCTATATGTCTGAGTGTGTATATTTGGTAGACCAATAGGTTGATGACCTAACCAAGGTCTATACACCGATGAACTGGTGTGTATGTAAGGACATATGAGTAATACGATCTCTCGAAGGGATCATACAGGTTCACATGTGAACCGGAAGACATGAGCTCACTCATGAGGTATTGGGACTGATCAAATTCCATGCATGGTTGTCATGCTTTGGAAGCATGACATGAATTTGAAGGTAATATATATGCTTTGGGAAAGCATATGATCTATACCAATTCCCAATGACTAAGATTGAGAAACTTGGTGATCAAATCCTGAAGATGACAGTCTTAAATTGATTTGTATTTTCAGGATGATCATAGGTCTTCAAGTATGCAGGATGCACATGTGTTGGGAACACCTGAGGGTGATGTAATCATAAATGATTGTATAACCATGACGCTTCCATTCCGAAGGAGTGATGAAACAGGTTTTGATTTTAGTTACTCCTCTCAGTAGAGAAGTGACCTAATCTTAGTCCATGTATTGGACATTGATCTGAACGAGATTCAGATGCAATGAGAATATTGGTCTACGGTCTTGATTGAATCAAGTATCTGTGTGAGGTCTATGAGATCTGGATTTGAGATATGATCTCAATATCCAAGTCACTATATGTGGAACAATACAATCGCCCAGTCCTTATCTCCAAGTATCTGCAGAGAAATCACATTATTCTAGAAAGGGTTCAAGAATAACTCCATAGTTGAATTATATATGAGCATTAAGAGAATGATAATTAAATGTGATTTAATTATCTTGATACATGTGAAAATTATCCAATATAATTAAATGTGATTTAATTATTATGGATAAGAATAATGTGGATAGCAATATCCAATGATCCATAGTATATTATAAATGTGTTTTATAATGTATTAGAGAGAACTAATTATAATTTATATTTTTAAATTAATTATTGGTCTGAATTGGATTCACATTGTATAATTAATTGAAAACATAAATTATATTTTGTTTTGGATTGTGAATGTGATTCACACATTTCTAATGGTAAGATTGCAATATTCTCTAAATTAATTATGAATTATTTTGTAGAATAAATCACAACAAAAGTTGTTGAAAAATATGGGAGATTTTCATGGAGATATGCAATCTCATGAGATTGCATGAGATTTCCTCCACCATGGGATCATGGTGGACAGCCACCAATTCCCACAGGGAAATTGGTAGACGTCCTACCTATTCCATGTGGGGAGCAATCTCCATGCTAATCTGTCCATATTTGTTTGATTTAATTTACGATTGATTTGTATTTGATTTATCAAATATATTTGATCTAAACTAAATTATTAGTTGTTGGCTTTTACCAACAACAATCTTGACCATTGGATTAAACATAAATCAATCCCATCCATTGATTTTATATGTCTCATGGATTGTGATCCATGCTCTCTAGGGTTATGCAATTGAGATACAACTCTCTCTCCCTCTTCCACACGTCAAGCCTCTTATCTCCTTCTCTTCGTGGTCGTCCACCAAACCCTAGAGGAGAGCCTTCGTCGTCTCTTCGCCATCGCATCACTGCCTCGACGTTCCTCGGTTCTCCATCTTCTTTGGAGTGCATCGCTCACGAAGAAGGTGTTCGATCTCATGCGATGAGATCAGGAGTTCACCATGCTTGGATAAACATATTGGATTGCGAGGATCACACGACTCATCCCCTCACTCGCAAGCGTCTTTTCTGAAGATCCAACTTGAGATAGGAGGTCTCTTTTCGTATAGACTCGATCAACCATGCTACAGGAGGTATTCCTTTATACTTGATGTGATTTTAGATGAAACGATCCGAGAATCGTTCTTGGATCATGTGGTTTCATCACATGAAAGTTTTTTAATTTCGCTGCATAGAACAACTAGTACGTCTAGTCATTCTTAGTCGTATTCGATACGATGATCACGCTTCCGTGATGCACTTGAGGATTATCCCATATCCTTAATCCTGCACACAAGTGCGTCTAGATTGGGCTCTTTGCTTCTCGAAAGAGTAAGGTCGTATGCGTAGTGACCCTAATATCGAGTCCTCATATTATTGGGGTGATATTGGATTGCGCATAGCGAGTGCTAATCCTGTTGATGGCTGGTTCAATTAACAATGGGTAAACATCACCTTAGGGGTGGTGGGCTCGGGTGTTAAAGATCGAATTAGGAATGCATGTTGGACTTGCAAGGCACAATATGTTCCCGCTTCTTTTTATCTGAGTTACAAGTTCTCATATTATTGGGATGTAACAAAGGTAAAACGGAGATCCCAGATCTTGCTACAGATATATTGGTGAGAATATTTCTTGCTTTGAAAGTGATTAAGAGAATGAAGTTTCAAAGTTGAAAAGGTAAGACTAATTTGATTAAAAATTCCTTAATCAAAGGAATTCAAATGAATATATATTTATATGTTCTAATATAGTGCATTCTTAATTTCAGAAAATGAAGTCCTTAAACCCTCTCAGCAGGCTTCTGGAGGTCAATCAGTTGATCGGACCAAATTATTCAGATTGGATCAGTAATTTGAAACTTGTTCTCTCGGCCTAGCGCTTAAGTTATGTGCTCACAGAGGACAAGCATGAAAGCCCTAAGATGAAGGAATAAAAGCAATACAATGACAAGTATGACAAGATCATGTCTTGGCTAGATGCTACCTCCTGGGTTCACTCTCCAATGTTCTTTAGAAGCAAGATGTGGAGATGAGCACATGCCAGGAGATAATGCAGAATCCGAAAGATATGTTTGGTGACATAAACCACACCCAGCATTATAATATTATGCAAGAACTTGTTTGTTGTAGGATGAAGGAGGAGACTTCAGTCCGAGAGCATGTACTCAAAATATTTGGGTACTTGTCTGAGCTGGAGACTCTTGGGGCAAATATGGATGCAGACATGCAAGCTAACTTCATTCTGTTGTCTTTGCCCAAGTATTTCAATAATTTTGTGGTTTTGTTCCACATGAACAAGTTGGAATTGTCTAACATTGGACTTCTTGTTGCGTTAAAGTTTGCAGAAGATGTAATGAAGAAAGATGATCCCTCTAGCAATGCAATGGTTGCGTAGGTCAAAGGGAAGCACAGTCGGAAGCGTGATTCTCGGAAGGGCCCAGCCCATAAGAGAAAGAAGAAGAATCAAGGAGTTGGCTCATCTTCTACTGCTTCCACATTGATGACATCGAAGAAGACTGATATCTGTCACCACTGCAAGAAGCTGGGGCACAGAAAACGTAACTATCCAAACTACCTGAAGTCAGTCGACAAAGGTAAAGCCCCAACATATATGAAATCTGCATTCATCATTGAAATTGGTTTTCTCGTAGGACGAGAAGGTAGTTGGGTAGTAGATTATGGTGCTTCTGTTCATGTATGCAATTTATTGCATCTGTTTTAGAAAACTAAGAGTCTTGAAGAAGGGGAGATAGTCATCCAGATGGGATCTGATGCAACTGTTGCAGCAGTCGCCGACGGGACCTGCAGACTATCATTATCTAGTGGGAGAGCCCTTTTACTTAAAGAGTGTCATTATGTACCAGAAGTTAGAAGGAATCTTATATCAGTATCTAAGCTTTTTAGAAGCGGATATTCATTCCTTTTTTGTAATAAATTATTCATAAACCGCTATGATAAGCATATTGCAGATGGCGTTTTAACTTCTGGTGGAATCTATGAATTATGCATTGATGAAAATATTATGAATGTCACTGCCACTAATAAAAACTCTAAAAGATCCAGGGAGGATAAAAATTGTTCAAATGTAATTTGGCATCAAAGACTTAGTCATTTATCTGTTGATATGATAAATAGATTGATAAAGAATGGACCCTTAGATTTTCTACCGGTTCAATCTTTACCTTCCTGCGAACACTGCATTCGAGGTAAAATGACCAGGACACCTTTTTGTAACAAGTTTACGAGATGTGAAGGTATTCTTGACCTAATACATACTCTAGTATTTGGTCCCTTTAGTACCACGACACGAAATGGATATCGATATTATTTGACGTGTATTGATGACCATTCACGATACAGGTTTACCTTCCTACTTCGTCATGAATCTGAAACCTTTGAAAAATTCAAAGAGTTCAAGGCTTTGTCTCAACCAAACCGATAGGAAGATTAAACCGATTCGGTCTAACCGAGGTGGCAAGTACCTCTCCGATGAATTCAAGGAATACCTTAAAGAGAATAGAATTGTCTCCAATCTCACTCCTCCTGGAACCCCCCAACTTAACGGTGTTGCTAAAATATGGAACAGGATCATCATGGATATGGTCTGTTCAGTGATGAGCAAAGCACATTTACCACTTAGTTTCTAGGGATATGTAGTAGGGACTGCAATATATATCCTAAACAAGATTCCTAGCAAATCCGTACCTAAGATTCCTCATGAGCTCTGGTATGGATCCAAACCTAGTGTCAAGCACTTAAGGGTTTGGGGATGCTTGGTCCGTGCAAAGAACATGGACGCAAGTAAGCTAGAATCTTGTACTAGAGAGTGCTACTTCATTGGGTATGTTAAGGATGGTATTGGATACTAGCTTTATGACCCTGAGACTCAAAAGGTTTTCATCTCTAGATATATAAGATTTCTGGAGGATGACTTCCTTAAAGGTCAAGACAAAAATGATGTGGAGGAACTCATTGAGTCCCCAGAGGATTCTGAGCTTCTTGAACCAGAAACTGAAGAGATGAATAAAGATGAATCACACATACCTCTTCGAAGGAGTTCGAGGGTGTTTGCACTACCTGAAAGGTATGGATTCCATGTGTCAGGTAAAATTGACAATGATCCTACTTTCATTTTGATGAAGCACTCACGGATCAAGACATGGATAGATGGATGCTAGCAATGAAGTCTGAAATAGACTCCATGCAAAAGAATGGTGTATGGACCCTAGAGGATCCACCTAAGGGGGTAAAACCCATCGGGTGTAAATGGATCTTCAAGAGAAAAAGGGAACCTGATGGGAAAGTAGAGACTTTCAAGGCACGACTCGTAGCCAAGGTCTATACACAGAGAGAAGGTATCGATTACGATGAGACGTTCTCTCCTGTGGCTATGCTTAAATCCATAAGGATACTGCTAGCTATAGATACATATCTTGACTATGACATCTGGCAGATGGACGTCAAGACGACTTTCCTCAATGGATACCTCGAGGAGGATATCTATATGGAGCAGCCTCAGGGCTTCATAATTGAGGATGGAAAAGTATGCACTCAAACAAGCTTCTCGTAGCTGGAACATCAAATTTGGTGAAACCATAAAGAGTTATGATTTTGTGCAAAACCCTGATGAACCATGTGTGTACAAGAAGCTTAGTGGGAGTGCCATTGTATTCATCGTGCTTTATGTAGATGACATCCTTATCATTAGGAATGATACAGGAATGATGATCAGTGTTAAGATTTGGCTATCCCATACCTTTGAAATGAAAGATCTTGGAGAAGCCTCTTATATCTAGGGTCTGAAGCTGTTCAGAAACAGAGAAAAGAGGATATTGGGATTATTACAACATTGGTACATTAAGAAAATCTTGGAACATTTCTGTATGGATAATTCCAAGAAAGGTTTCCTTCCCTTAGGGCATGGTATCAACCTATCTGAAGGGATGACTCCTCAAAGTGTTAAGGAAAAGAAAGCCATGGTTGGATGCCCTTACGCATCGGTTGTAGGAAGCTTAATGTACGTCGTGATGTGTACAAGGCCATATATCTGCCAAGCAGTGGGAGTGGTAAGCCGTTACCAATCCTTCTATGGAGAACAACACTGGAATGCAGTAAAGAACATATTTAAATTTCTAGGATGGATGCAAGATTATATCTTAGTCTAAATAGATGGTGATCTCTGAGTCTTAGGATATACAAATTCTGACTTCCAGTCTGATATTGATGATCAAAAGTCGACATCAGGGTTTGTGTTCTTTTTGAACGGTAATGATGTGAGCTGGAGAAGCACGAATCAGGCCACTACGATAGATTCAATAACAAAAGCCGAATACATACCCGCATCGGATGATGCGAAAGAGGCGGTGTGGTTGCACAAGTTCATCCAGGAACTTGGGGTAGTTTCCTCTGATACTCCCATCCCGTTACTCTGCAATAACACGGGAGCCATTGCCCAAATGAAGGAACCTAGATGGCATCAAAAGAGAAAGCATGTGGAAAGAAAATACCACATCATTCGAAAGATTCAAAAGCGTGGTGACATCATCATCACCAAGGTGGCCTCTGCTGACAACGTTGCTGATCCTCTTACCAAACTTCTAACACAGAAGGTTTTCGACCAACATGTAATGAACATGGTTTTAAGGAATGTACCTGAATGGTTCTGAGGACTAGTGGGAGATTGTTAGCAATGTGAGCCCGGGGCGAACCATTTCTACAATAAATGTTATTGTAATATTTGATATATCAAGAAAAGTTATTGATTTATTTCACTCCTTGCACATAAGGTTTTCGACCAACATGTAATGAACATGGGTTTAAGGAATGTACCTGAATGGTTCTGAGGACTAGTGGGAGATTGTTAGCATGTGAGCCCAGGGCGAACCATTTCTACAATAAATGTTATTGTAATATTTGATATATCAATAAAAGTTATTGATTTATTTCACTCCTTGCCTGAGATTAAAAGAATGAATGCACTATAAGGTCCCTCAGTACAATTAGGGTTATGTACCGTGGTCATCTTAATAATCATACAACTGTTGATTCAATAGTTGGATCATAGAGGCTAGTGCTTGGATGAATATCTAAGGAATTAGATTGATGACTCATCAAGCACCGACAAATGATTATTAAGAGATGATCTCTAGCCTGAGTAGGAGATGGCAATCCTTTCTCATTTGGCTGATATCTGTCTGACCTCTTGATTCAGATCCTCTGCATGGGAATAGGGATTCAGAGGTGTTAAATTAGTTAGGTCAAAGAGTTGACTTAATGAGATCGAGATAACCAAAGTCCTACATCGTATGTTGTCGCGATATAGGCATACATCCTCTGATCGGATACAGGTGTGTTACTATATGTCTGAGTATGTACATTTGGTAGACCAATAGGTTGATGACCTAACCAAGGTCTATATACCGACGAGCTGGTGTGCATATAAGGGCATATGAGTAATACGATCTCTCAAAGGGATCATACAGGTTCACTTCTGAACCGGAAGACATGAGCTCACTCATGAGATATTGGGATCGATAAATTCCATGCATGATAGTCTCAGTTATGAAGCTTGACAGAATTTATAGGTATGATATATGCTTTGGAAATCATATGATCAATACAAAATCCTAATGATCAAATGAGAACCTTAATGATAAAATCTTGAAGGTGACAGTCTAAAAGATATCTATAACTTCGGTTTTATTCGAAGGTCTTCCAATATGCAGGATGTATAGGTTTTGGGAATACCTAAGGGTAATGTGATCATAAACGATTTTATAACCATGTCTCTTCCATTCCAAGGGAGTGATGAAATAGGTTTCGATTTTAGTGACTCCTCTTAAATTGATCTTAGTCCAAATGTTGGACATTGATCTGAATGAGATTCAAATGCAATGAGAAGATTAGGTTTACAGACTTGATTTAGTCAAGCATCTATGGGAGGTCCATGTGATCTGGACTTGAGATGTGATCTCAATATCAAAGTCACTATACGTTGAACAATACAATCGCCATGTCCTTAGCTCCAAGTGCCTACGGAGAATACGCATTATTCTTGAAAGAGTTCATGAATAATTCCATTGTTGAAAGCATATAGAAATAGATAATTAAATGGGATTTAATTATCATGAGTAATGTGAATTTGATTCACATTATATTAGAGAATGAGAATGGTTATCTTATATAATTAAATGTAATTTAATTATTGTGGATAAGTGTAATATGGATAAGAGTATCCATATTATTTATAATATGTTATAGATATGATTTGTAATATATTAGAGAGAGTTTGCTATGATTTATATTTGTTGGTTAATTATTGATGTGAATTGGATTCACATTGTATAATTAATTGAAAATATAAATCATCTTTTAGTTTGGGTTGTGAATTTGATTCGCAAATTTCCAATGGCAAGATTTCAATATTCACAAAATAATTATGAATTATTTTGGTTAATAAATTGTTGCAAAACATGGATATAATTAAGGGATAATGGATGTTACATGTAATCTCCACTCCCCTTGATTATAGCGGTGACGGCCACAAATTCCACCAAGGAAAAGGGTGGACGTCCACTGTATTTCTTAGACAAGAAGTCTCCTTTTCATTATCTCCATGATTAATTGATTTAATTTATGGAATTAAATTATATTGATTTATCAATATATATTTAATCTAAATTAAATTAATTGTTGTTGTATTTTTACAATAAAATCTTGGCCATTGAAAGAAACACAAATCAATCTCATCCATTGATTTTGTGTAGTCCATGTATTCCTAGAATAATATATAAGAAGAGGCGCCCCTTGCTCTTCAAAGTTATAACAAGTTGTGCAACAACTCTCCTCTCTCTCTCTCTCTCATTCTCACGTGCCCTCTTCCTCCTCTCTCTTTGGGTGGTCGTCCACCCAAACCCTAGAAGGAAGAAGGCCCTCATCATCGCCTTGCCGTTGCTGCTTCGACGACTCTCGATACTCCATCTTCTTTGGTGTATCTCATTCGCAAAGAATACATACGATCTCGTGTGACAAGATCAAGAGTTCCCTTGCTTGGACAACTACTTGGATTGCGAGATCCCCGCGACTCATCCCCGCGCTCGCAAGCGTCTCCTCCGATGGTCGGACTTTAGACAGGAGGCTTCTTCTCTTAAAAGCTTGATCGCAACCACCCTACAATAGGTATTCCTATATCTACTATGTGGTTAGACGAAACGATTCAGAAATAGTTTATGGATCATGTGGTTTCATCATTTCAAAAAAATTAAATTCCGTTCCACCGAGCAACTAGTATGACTAGTCGCTCTTGATCGTATATGATACAATCACCACGCTTCTATGATGCACTTAAGGATCCTTCCATATTATTCATAAATAAGGACCCCATGCATGGTAAAGGAAATCATCTCTCACACATACATCTCCCTCTTCCTCTCTTAGCTCTCCCTCCCCATGCAAGGAGAGAAGAATCTTGCGCAAGGTGTGAGGAGTTGCATGCGCAAGGCATGGAAAGTAGCACGCATGGGCGTGAAGAGTATCTATATTCGTAAGGAGCATCCACGCTGAAGGTGTGAGGATCAACCACAAGGGGCTCCATTCTTGAGGAGGGATAACTCATGACAAGGAGAAGCATTAATATCGTATCCTCCACGTACAAGGTGACAATTATCTGATTATATTCTTGTAACTGAGTCTCGGTTTTCTTGGGTGACAACTCGAATCCGACCCACTGTTCATTTAAAGAAGAGAGTCGTCGGTGTAGAAAACCGCGAGGAGAGGTATTTGAGTTGATCAAACAAAAATCAACGAAATAGGAGAGCATCTTTTTCTGCTCTCTCCTATTTCATCTACACTATTCTATTTATCCAGGTAAGTGTGCCTGGGTCGAACTCGAGAAGGTAGAAAATCAAAACGTCGATTTTTGATGCAAGAAAGAAATCCCGAAAAATTCACTATATTCTTGGCTATACAACAATCTTCAGAAAAGAGTCAAAATGAACACAAACTTCAAAACTTGAATCGAAGAAACTAAGTGATGAAAATCCTCAAAAAATACCTCGAAATGTAGCTTGTGTAGTTAGGAAACTACCCTAAAAAGTAGGGACAAAATACAACAAAAATTGGGTCTAAAATACCCCTACAAGCCAGGGGCGGAAATGCGAAGAAACAAAATTAAGTTCCGTTACAATAAGGTCCTTGTAGGGATTGAATCATAGAGAAAATAAGTTTTATTACATTTAGTCCCTACAAGGGGACCTAAATGTAATTTCTAGAAATGCTGAAGCAGATTGTAGTTTTAGGATCTTCGCTGGGTTTATGCTGCAAAATCCACACACCTTCGTTTTGAGCGGATGAGACTAGATGTGAAGGCGGGATCTGGGCTTCTCATTCCCACCACGTGTCAGCAAACTGTACATTCTGGAGTGTTCGAATTGTTCTTCACCTACCACATGTGTTATGTCAGTGCTCCCTCCCACGATTTATCTCCGATGAATAGCGATGTTCTTGGGCCTCTAGCATGGCCAGGAGGGAGACTCCTTCTCCCTCAGAGTGTGCATGAATGTGAGAAGCTCTAAAGGTGGCAGAACATGACAACTTAGTGTCGACGAAGATGGTTGGTCAACAATTCTGGCAACTGGTGCAGATTCTCTTGATTCGAACTTCCTTCAAAAATTGTTAGCTCTAGATGATTTATGGATGCTCTCGAAGTAATATGAACATGCAATTGATGTTCTTTTGCTCGATTCTAAGTCGAATTTTCCAGAATTAAAGATTTTGCAGTTCTTCAATTCGTTTCCAGAAAAATGTATGACAAAGGAAATGCACGAAATTGAAGACGATTTGGGGTTGAATTGGGTCGGATTTGAGAGTGATTAGAGAATGGTGTCTAAAGGTGATGATTAAGGAATCTAATTACATACTTGACTACGCTAATTCGGGCTCAGATATCAAGAATTAAAATTGCAAAAGAAGGATGATTGGCCTGTGAAATCAAAGGTGTATGACCTTCTGGTAGTAGCTCGACGAGCAGTCTTCTCAGAGCTTGATGCAGCGATGTGACATGATGCAAGGTGACGGTTCGCCTTGGAACTCTCCTCCGACAATCAGACTTCCACACGGATCTAGTCTCTGGCCCTGTCACGACCGGAGCGAGATAGAACGAGGTGGAGAAGTAGGGTCGACAACCAGGGGGGTCTGGAAGTTTTTAGCTCGGGAAAAATTAGTTCGTAAATGGATATTTGAATGAGATTTTGTAGTCAAACAAAGAGGATTAGTTATATGATCAACAATGGACATGGATCTGGGTTGTTAAAGGAAGATGATCGATGGGTTAGAATGGAGGTAGGAGTTTTAAGGTTGCATGGAGAAAAGGTTAAAGAATGGAGGTTAGAACAGAAAACTAGCTGACCATCTTGAGGAAGAAGGTCCCAAGTGCTGACACGTGTCAGCACTTGCTTATCCAGGTTCAAGAAATACTTTAATAAATACAAAATAAATAGTAAATAGCCTTATTTTAGTTAGGTATAAAAATTAAAAATGTAGACAAGTAAATTATCTAAATTATAGTATAATTAGTTTTGATAAAGAGTAATTATTTTACGAAATATATCTGTTGTATTAATAAATAAGTATAAATAATACTTATTGATTAGGTTTTGTATTTTTAACTTAATAAATTAATAAATAGTATATTAATTTTATTTTTCTTAATTATTAGATTAATAAATAAACTATATATGAATTTTTATGAATTTTATTAAATTAATTTAAGTATTTTAATAAATACAAGTATATGTTGTATAGTTCATATATACATATAAATTAGGGTTTTTGATTTATTTTAAATAATAAATGAGCTTCAAAAATTATGAAATAAATTAGGGTTAAAATACAAGATCAAAAAAATAATTAAAAATTATAAAGTAATTGAAATAATAAGGTGTCTTCTAGATAAAATAAATAACCCAGAAACCTAGTTGTAGTTAGTTTCCAAGATCGATTTTGTTGCAAACAGACTCCGATTTTAGTGAAATCATCTTTATTAATTAGAAATGTTATTTTATGAACTTTAAAGGTAAGTAAAGTGAAATTAGAGTTCGTATGAAAAATTTATGATGTTCAGAAGTTGGGATTTTGAGAATTTATGATGATCGGAACTTTCGAGTGCATTTTCACTTTCCTAGGGAGAGTGTTTTCTTGGCACTCCAAGTTGCAAAAATGCATTGCACTCTCAATGACTGAAGGAGTGTATATAACAGCAAAAGAAGCAGTGAAAGCAGTAATGTGATTACAACGATTGCAAGTTTTTATGGATTTTAAGCATTTTTTTGAGAGATGGAAAATGGGTTAGTAAATTGAACGTATTCCCAAGAAATATATACAAATATACAAACATGATGTATACACGATTTATACAAGATTTTATAAGAGGATTTTATGTACTAGTTTTAGATACACATTTTATAAAAGAATTTTATATACAATAAAGAATTTTATTTATTGGAGTAAAGTGATTAAGTTTTTTATACACAGGTAGATTATATGAATTATATAAATACCTTACTTTATATCCCACATGACAAAATAATTTTATAAAAAAATACAAACCTCTTCAATACATTTTACACAAGATTTTAAAAACATTTTTCATACCATTTTGCAAAGGTTTTTCAAAAAGGTTTACAAATATTTTTGCAAACTATTTTACAAACATTTTTACAAATCATTTTATAAATAATTTTACAAACAGATTTTTGCATACATTTTGATTTCAAAAAAATTTGTAAATATTAATACAGTATACATAGTTTTGACATAGAAAATAATTTACAAACATTTTACAAACAAAATATTTTTACAACAAATTTTCAAAGATTTTTACAAAATCTTTTTTACAAAAAAAATTACAAACATTTTACAAATAATTTTACTAAAGTTCTTACAACATATTTTACAAAACAATTTTTGCAAACATTTTTACAAAAGATTTTTGCAAATCATTTTACAAATAATGTTTCAAAACATTTTTATGTAATAGACATATTACTAAAAATATGAGTTATGGCTAACGTATATATACAACATATATGACGCCCCCTATACTTTGCTCGAACTACGTCCTCATAGTAACCAAAGAGCTACAAAGGAAGACATAACCCGTGCTAAGAATAGAAAAGTGAAAAGAATCATATAAAACAACAACTCAAATAATAGAAGAAAATAATAGGAGTAGATGATCCCCTATACTTAGGATCAAATAATCCTAAGTATAGAAGATTGTACAAATGGGGAAAACCAAGACAAAAAATTACCAAACTCAACGTCTCAACTCGTTTTCTCCTATACTTAGGGTAAAAGATCCCTATGTATAGAAAAATAATATCAATAAGTTGAAGGACAAGAGAAAGAAGAGAGATCAAAAGAAATAAAAGAAAATAAATACACAAAAGAGATGGAAAGAACAATATCACTCCCTCTATACTTAGAGTAAAGGATCCCTAAGTATAAGCAACAAAATGAGTGATGAAATAGAATGAAAAAACTCAAATTATCCAACCCCCTATACTTATATTAGAGTACATCCTAAGTATAACATATACACATAGAAAAGAGGTGAACGATAAAAATGGAAGAAGAAAGAATAAAATGAAAGGATAAATACAAGAGAAAATAAACTCATGTATCAAATGCATAAGATGTCAAAAAGTCATCGGCTGATACTACATATGGAATCAACTATGGATAGGAATGTATCATGATCTAGATATGGCTTCAGCAATTGTCCATTCATAACAAATGGATGTGCGTCAGATGACAACTCATATATGACAGTACTACCATTGTCACGCACAGCTTTCACAATGAACGGTCCTGACCATTTGCTTTTTAGTTTTCCTGAAAATAACTTTAATTTAGCATCAAAAATAAAAAATTATGATCATGGAAGAAAGTCTACCTTCTAATATGTCTATCATGTAACTCTTGACTTTCTCCATATACATGAGTGAGTTGTTGCATGCAAAATCTCGGAATTCCAACAATTTGTTCAGATCTAGCTTCTTGCTCTGTCTTACTTTCTCATAATCCAAATTGCATACATGGAATGCCCATAATGATTTGTGAGTTAATTCAACTGGTAGGTGGTAAGGCTTTTCATACACCAATCTGTAGGGATACATACCCAATGGAGACTTGAACGACGTCTGATAGGCCCATAGAATTGAGTGAAGCATTCGGGACCATTTCTTCTTATCTGGACGCACAAGTTTTTACAGTATCATCTTTATCTCCCTATTTGAAATCTCAGTCAAGCCATTAGTCTGTGGGTGGTAAGGAGAAGATTCTCTATGCTCATAGGCATATTCCTTTACAAGCTTCTTAACTTATGTTAATAAAATGGCTTCCCCCACCTGAAATGAGTATCTTGGAGATCCTAAACCCCTGAGAAAGGAACAAATTGTACGACTATCAACAGCTTGAGTGGGGAGAGCCTTTACCCATCGACTAACGTAATCCACAGCAAGTAGGATGTACTAAAATCCATAACTTACTGGAAATGATCCCATGAAGTATATGCACTAATATCAAAAACATCAGAAATCTATATATATCTAATGGCAATGTCATCTTTGAAACCAATGATTCCTCCCATCTTCTGACAGTCAGTGCAACCTCGAACATACTCTGTAACATCTTTAAGTAAAGTTGGCCACCATAGGCCTCTTTATAAAATCTTTGTTGCCATGTACTTATCCAAATGATGCCCATCATACTCTAATTTGTGACAATGCTCAAGTATGCTGGTGTACTCTTCCTGAAAAATGTAACTTCTCCAGATACAATCCGTACGCTCATGAAATAGGTACGGATCCTCCCATTGATAAAAATATATATCTGATAGGAATCTGTCTACCTTGTGCTTTGACCAATCTTGTGAAACTTTCTTATAGACAAGATAATTCACAATATTAACATACCATGGGAGTGAGTCCATAGACAAAATGCAATCTGGAAAGTTCTTGGAAATCGGACGTATGTTATGATCATATGTCTCTGCATACGTGATCGGGGAAAGGGGATCTACCACAACATATTCTTTACTCCAAGTTTATGTCGAATCTCTAAATAAAACTCTAGGAGAAAAGGATCCATCTGATAAGATGTTGTTTGGCATCCTTTTTTGCTTGTAGGTACCGTATGGTAGTTTAATCAGTGTATACAATTACATGTGAACCAAGGAGGTAAGATCTGAACATCCTAATGCAAACACCACTGCAAACATCTCATTCTCTATGGTTGTGTAATTACATTGTGCCTCATCCAGAGTCTTACTAGCATAGTGTATAACAAATGGTATCCCATCCCTTATCTGCCCTAACACGGCTCCAATTGCAAAATCGGACGCATCTGTCATGATCTCAAAGGCAATCGGGTGGTTGTAGGATAGGAGCACTAGTAACCATATATTTCATCTTGTTAAATGCGAGGAGGACTTTCTCATCAATATTAAACTCGCTTTCTTGCATAGAAGCTCAGTCAAAGGTCTGATCATCTTGTTGAAGTCCTTAATGAATCGCGTATAAAATCCAACATGTCCAAGAAATGACCTCAATTGATTCAAATTCTACGATGGTTCAAGCTTGAAGATCAGACCAATCTTAGACGAGTCAACCTTAATAGCATGTTTGGAGATGATGTGGCCAAACACGATCACATCAGTCACCATAAAGTGACTCTTCTTCCATGAGAACACTAGGTTTAACTCACAACAACATTGAAGTGTTGAGTTTAAATGAGCAAGACATGTTTCAAAGCTATCACCGTAACCAAGGAATAGTCCATGAAGAAACTACCCACCATATCAGTAAAAATGTCCAACATATACCTTTGGAGTGTAGTAGGGGCATTACACAATCCAAAGGGCATTCGTCTGAAGGAGTAGATGTCAAACAGATAAGTAAAAGTAGTTTTCTCTCGATCCTCGGGAGAGATAGCAATATGGTTATACCCTGGGTGCCCATCCAAGAAACAAAAGAATTATTTTCATGCCAACCTCTCCATAATATGATCAATAAAGGGAAGTGGAAAGTGATCTTTCTTGGTAGTTTCATTCAGGCGTCAGTAATCTACACAACACACCATGAAGTTGGTACAACATGTCGGAATATCCTCACCATGTTCATTCTTTACAATATTAATCTTGCATTTCTTCAGAACCACATGTAAATGATTGACCCACTTGGAATCTGATTTGAGATAAATAAAGTCAAAAATCACACCATTTCCTAATCTCTTTCATAACAACATCCCGGAGATTTGAATTTAGATGGAACTGACACTCATGGGAGGGTTTGTTGTCATCTTATAATTAGATATGATGTGAGCACAAAGCTGGACTAATCCCAAAGAGATCTGAAATATTCCATTCAATGGCCTCTGTTTCTCTCAAGAACCTCCAGCACGTGAGATTCTTGTTCATCGGTCAACTCCGAGCAGAGGATGACCCGAAACATTTGGGAGGGGGGACGTACAAGGAATGCATACTTCAACATTGAGTGTAAAGACTTAATCTTAGGTGGGTTTTGAATCAGCTCTGTGATAACCTCTAAAATTGTACTGGTAGAAGGTGTCTGATCTGCACTGTGTGTATCCACTGTACCTACTATGGGCTCAGCGAGTAAAATCTCATATAGATCTACAATGAATGATCTCCTATGAAAAAGGAATGGCTCATCAGGTTCTTCATAATCCTCAACAAAAATATCAGATATCTCAGTATGAGGTATATCATCAATAATATCAGAAAAGGTATGTGTCTCATGAATCTTAGAATGTAACTCCAATATCTCAGACTGGTCCTCAGAAATCAGCTCAAACTTTCCATCAGCAAATGACTCTGTATGATCAACATGGGAACTCAAGTTGACTATTCTTTCCAGGGATTCCTTATAAGAAAGGAACATCGAGGTGTCCATGAAATCTGTGAATAGATCTGTCTCTCTAGACTTAACAAGAAACTCATATTCCTCTGGATTTGTTGTAACTGGCTCTCTCTCATCTGATGCTTCTAGTGGCGGTGATGGCCTAGTATCGAGGATCATCTCAATTTTCACCTTATCACTATGTTAGTGAAAGATGATCTCTCTAGTACCATAATCAACTACCACTTCAGTTGTTTGAAGGAATAACCAACCTAGTATGATCGAGGTATGGAGTAACAGTACATAGGTGTCCACATCCATGACGAAAAAATCAACTAAGAATCTCATTCATTGCACAATATAACTTCCTCTAATATGCCTCTCAACATCTTGATCGCTATATCAACAAATTGAAGGATCATCCTGGTGGATCTAAGAGGCCCCAACCTAAAATCAGTGAATAACGAGTATGGCATGAGATTAATGGAGGATACACTATCGAGAAGAGTACGATCAAATTTTTCATCAAAGATGTGGCAATGGATGTTAGGTGCTCCCTTATCTTTCTTTTTGGGTGAGAGGTTGCTGATGGCATGGACAATGGCCATAGCCAATATGTGCTTCTCTGTATTCTTTCATCTCTTTTGCATTGGTTGACGCTTTTGAGTACATGCTTCTTTCATTCCTTTTATGACTGCAGGCATGTACTCCATGTCCTTAAGGAGTGGCATCTTTATAAAGATGTTCTGAAGGATCTCTACCACTCCAGGATCAGATAGAATTGTTTTTTGTTTTTGATTTGTTTTGGTTTTATTCAAAGCTGAAGGAAATGGCACTAAACTAGAAGAAATATTCAACTGCTCATTTCACTTATTCAAAATAGAGTCATTATATACATTTGGATAATCAGAATCAATCTATACAATGTTATCCAAAACAGGGATAGAAATAGTAGGAAAAACAGGACGGGCTGCTACTAGTTAAAAGGAGATTCCATGACGGGTGTGTGCTCCTTCTCTACTGAGTATGAACAGCATCTCTCTTTATTGTATTTTGGGTATTTTCTGAATGAAGAGGGTGAAGATGGTGGTGGTGGTGAAGATGAATATGGTGAAACTCCAAGATTTGGTGTTGCTATACTAGATCCATGTATTGCTGGTGAAGAAAATGATGATGTGGAAGGTGATGCTCTCTAAGTGGCTCTATATCCCAATCCTAACTGGTGTACTGGCAGCTACAATATTCTACCGCTCCTGAGATGTATGGTGTCAGATAAAAATATAAAATCAAAGTCAATACCTTTCTCAGGGGTGGATAGATCATGGGCTACCTGCTCTTTGCATCTGAAATTGTTGGGATTGGCTTCGACCTGTGTTTGAATCAGTGTCTTCGCGGTGGTCAGGTCGTCGATCCTCTGAGTCAGGTCATTCATATTCTCCATAAATAGTGCTAACAGATCAAGTGTGGGATTCATCGAAGGTTCCTCATGATACTCAATGACAAGTTGTCGTTGAGACTGGTAGTGAGTAGGTTGCTGGTATTTATATTGTGGCTGATAATGAGGAAGAGGAGGTGAATATTGACCATACGATGTAGACTCCTAGTGATAGTATGGTTGTGGAAAATATGCAGACTGCATCTAATGTTATCCATGTCTCTAGTTCTGGAAGTGTGGTGGAGACGAGAAGTGATGCTGAAACTGTTGGTGTTGGGGTCTCCCTCCATGAAAGTGGTGGGTGGGTCGTTGACTCTGTTGGGAACCCAACTGACCATGCCCTGACAAATGGGATTGGTTGCGCTCTCTATCGAATCAAATGCCATTCACCTTCTGAATAAGAGGTGGAGGTGGAGATTGTTGCTCGAGAATGTATGGAATATCATGCTGGTACGGTACAATCTGATGTGATGATGGCCCTCCAGTACTCTACTGCGTGAAAGTAGAAGAAGTCTGCTCATGAATAGAGGTATTGGTTGCTGCACTCGCACTCTAACATGCACTGATCGTACTTACGAGAAGCTCCAGATGCTTCATAATCTCATCCATCTTGTCCAGTTTCTTTGTTATATGTTCGATCACTTGGAGTTTCTCAAGTTCCTTTGATCATTTCTCAATTATGTCCACTTTGTATAGGTGATTTCCAATGATGGTAATATCTGAACTATCCACCCTATCCACATCATGTGATGCTTTCATGTTGACAACTTTATGGGGTGCTGCATGAGAAGGTATAGGGTGCTTCTGAAAAGCACGTGAAGAAGAAAGAGCTACAGAGATCTCTACCATTTCCTCTAAAAATTGATAAAGGACATCCTCATCCTTGTTGAAGTGGGACTCCCAACAGTATCTACCAGCTTTAGGTTCTCAATGCTCAAACCCCCAAAGAAGTTCTGTAAAAGGCTAGTGTTTGGAATATCATTATGGGGGAACTTCTCCGTTAAGTCTTTGAATCTTTCTCATACCTCGTGAATAGGCTCATGGGACATCTGGGAGGTTAAGCTAATATAGTGCCTTGTCCATGAGACTAAACGGGAAGGATATCATCTTCACTACCTTTAAAGGAAAATTTGGGTAGTGTATCATGTCACAAATGTGATCGAACTGTTGGAGGTGTACATATGGTTCTTCATTTATGTTTCAATGGAATATTGGGAGAAGTGGTAAAATTGTGGGCTTTATCTCGAAATTCCAGTGAATCTCAGGGATCCTAATCCATGTGCTTGTCTATCCTACCCCTAGATTATAGGCATTCTTCAATGTGAGCTAGGTTGCTGGCTCAAGTAGTGGATCGTCTCCCCCATTCCCACCTCCTTCAGGGTTTCTACCTCCTCTCTCCTTTCTTGTCTATCATTCCTCAGCTCGATGATCATCTCTCTCAATCTATCTTGGATGTTAGCATGTTCAGTCAACGGTTCATAAATAGCATGTATGGATGCTAACATCATGCTATTGATCTCGCTCTGCTAAGCCATGGAACCTTTGCCCTTAGGTAGCATCAAGTGCACCCTCTCAATTTCTGAAAATGCACATGGCAATGAATTAGTCCTCAAGAATGGTGGAGTCGCAAATGATAGTTCAAGGTTAGAGTCAATATTGACCAATGGATTGATAGATGAGGTGAATGGTGAAGTGCAGAAAGAGGAATACTAAGGAAGTGAGTCATCCTGAATAGAATACGATCGGATAGGAGTGTGAAATGAGTTCGCAAAGACTGAATGAGAAATGCTCCAATCCGACATCTTTGATATTAGGAGGAAAGATGCGAAAACACAAAGGACAACATAAGAAGAAAGTGAGGAAAAGGCGCAAAGGGTGCGGAAAGATCTTTACACTATCAAACAAACACAATACAACCCCAGATTCACCAACTAGACACAAGTAGAGATCATAAGAGTCTAGTCTTTTATATTTTTGAGTTTAAGTTTAGTGAATCTACAATAAATTTCTTACTACCAAACACACAAGGTGAGTCGTTGCTATCGCCCAATGTACATCCTCAAACCTCCCTAATCAGTGGTGCATTCTACCTAAGATGTTGTGTTCAATATTAGGCCCAAAGGGAGATAGGGGACTTAGTACACCAAAACAATTTTCTATGGTCAGAGACAAGTGCTTACAGTTGCAATCATATACTGAAAAGTGATGTACACTTACTTAAGGAACAAGTCCAGAGATTTGGGCTCTATCCTTAGGGATACGTGCTCACCCACTCTGTCTGGAGGTAAATACCTACAAGTAATGAGGGGGTTACTCTCCCCCAAAATAATGATTTTGTCCTTACATTTAGTTTTAGGGTCAAGGTTTCTTTAGCAGTCCCGGTTTTATATAATTGTCACTTTCTCTGAATTTTTTCAAATAAACATCTAACAAATTTTTTAATTTCCTTTTGATATTATGTGAGTGAAAATAGGGATGGAATTTGGAAAAGTCAATGTACAAGAAAAATCAATGATGCATGCAGGAGATAGAGGATGCATACCTTGTCGCCAACACTCTACATGCAGGGTGATATGCGCATAAAGTAAAAGACAAAAAATAAACCAACCTAAATGATTCACAAGAATCATCCTAGCAATAACTTCTACTAACATGCAAGAACAATCTAATTTGACTAAGTCCAAGTTATGATCTATTCTATAGGTACAGATATTCTTATTTAGGGGCCTTGGACCTAATTGTTTATTAGCTCAAGAAAGATAATAAAACATTCTTCTAAGGGCTCAAGCACACAAAATCACGAAAAAACAAAAAAAAATAAGGTGATGAAAATAAAATCGATGAGGTCCCCCAAGTGCACCGACACTTGGTGAAATAGACCTCGTAAATACAAGGTATATAGTGGCCTTTTAGAAAATATAAAAGGAGGCAAATACCAAATAATTAATTACAAATTTTTACAAGAATAATGAAGGAATAAAATAATGTTGAATAAAATAAAAAAAGTCTATGCAAAAATTCTCCAAGTGATTGGTCTCCTCCAAATCTTCTTCTCTTCCTCCTATGCTTTCCAGCAACTTGATGAAGGAACAAGTCCCCTCCACTTCACTCGGGTGCATCGACGCTCCTAAGAATCTTTCCCTCGCTCTCCGTGCCCTCGCAAGAAAGAGGAAACACAAGAATGTGTAAGAGACATGGTTATAATAATATGAGCAAAAATAAAATGAAAATATACATAAGAATATAGATACAAATGAATGAAATAAATGACAAAAAATATAAAAAAAATATATGACATCAATATATGCACAATGCAATAAATGGAAGAAAATATGAACAAAACTAAAAAGAGAAAAACAAGTAATTATAACCAAGAATAGCAGGTCAAGAGAAAAAAACCTAACTAACCTCATCGTGCCTCCCTGGCAACGACATGATTTGTTGGACAATGATTTTAGAGTTTTAAATTAATGAATTATTCATAGTGTCGTTGCAACCCTAAAAATCCCTCAACAAAAATATTTGTATTTTTGTTCACAACTCGAGCCAACAAATAAGAATGTAGGCACAAAACTATGAGTGTTATTTATTTACATGTATAGCATACAGGATCGAACTCAAGGAGGCAACAAAAATCCTGAGGGTTATTAAATCAATGAAAGAATCAATGAAATAAAGAAGAAAAATCTATACATACTACTTCAAGTTTGTGTATTTTGATTTTTGTATTTTTTATGGAACTTTAATCTTATAATTTTTTATTTAGTTTTCTTATCTTTTTATTATTTTTACATTTTTTAATTTTACAAAAGGATTTATATTACAACAAAAAATAAAAAGAAATAAAAAATTAAGAAAAAGATAAAGAATGCAATTATTTGGATTTTTACAAGGGGATAAAATTTACAAAAAAAATCAAACAAAATTATTTTTGGGGTTTCTAATAATTGTTTAGTGTTTTTGTGATTTCTCCCTAATTTAACAAAATTTTAAAACTTTTAAATAAATCAAAAATATAAAATAAAAAACAAAACACAAAATTATTTTTTTTGGATTTTAAAAATATAAAATAAGCTTAAAATAGAAGAAATATATACAGAAAGAAAGAGAATTTTTTATATTTTCTAGAAAGGTAATTTATATATTTTTGGAATTTTAAATAAATTTCTATGCATATTTTATGTTTTTACTATTTTATTATTTTTTTATTTTTTTGGAGAAATACAATTGTGAAAATAGTAAAGAAATTAAAAGAAATCAAAATACACAATCAACATTTTTTAGAATTTTTCACAAAGGTTTATATTTTTATTGATTTTTAAATGCAAACAAGGAATTTTTATGGAGTTTTTCAATTATTAAAAATAACAAAAATAATGAAAATGCAAAATAAAAATTATAGATGAAATATGTAATTAACATAAGGTTAACATAATTTTTGGTAGAAATTTTAAAGATGGTTTGCTAATTTTTATTTGGTTTTTATTATGTAAAATAAATGCAGATACACAGGGACTAAAATTCAATTATTTAAAGCTTAAAGACTAAATGATAACATAGATAAAAATATGTAGGCTTTTTATGCAATTTTTTCAAGAAAACATGTGCAGTTGTGTGAGCCCCGCTAGAATGGACCAAAATGTAAATAATTTATGTTTAAGGGACAAATAGTAATATAAACATGCAGACTTTTTCTTGCAAATAACCCCAAAAATACATGCAAGGCACATGTGCATATCAAATAGGACAAATATGTAACTAAAATGAAAATCAAGGATAACAATGCAAAAGTTCAATAAAAGACAAATAGACGTGTGTCCTTATAGAACTTGGTTGCAAAAGAAATAAATGCAGGGGGTTGGGAGCAAATATACCCTTTAAATATGTGGCGTCTTAAATGGATGTGATGCTAGGCGGCTCTGATCCAATGGTTGAAGTTGATGCCTACATGACCGGTGTGGATCTATTCTGGATATCTGATTAACGATATGGAATTTGGTGAGATTGAATGACCGAGATTGAATCTGGAACGAGGGTTCTTGATCATGCGGGCGTTGAGGCTTCTGGAAGAACAAGTTTGAAGGCGAGCTCCGGCAAGATTCAGTCGAGGATATCTCAACCAATCTCAGCTTGAATCGCCTTCAAAAAAGCGTTACAGCTTCCTGCAGTGCCCCTCTTCTGATCTAAGGGCTCAAAGATGATCGGTGGTGTCTGATATGTTATTCGAATGTTAGAGGGTCCTTATTCTCCAGGTGGACCTCCAATTCTAGCTTCTTCACTCTAATTACACTCCAAATATGTGGAAAATATTCCTTCCTCATAGACGAAGCTCCGGCTAGCTTATTGAACAAAAAAAGGCAGGGAAATGGTGGGGGAACGAAGTCTCCAGCAAGGGTGGTTGAACAAAGAGCCAAACCTCATATTTGTGATGATCTAAGGGGGATTAAATGATGGAAGAGGTGGACAATCTCCAGGTGAGTTTGTCGGGATGGTCGGAGTGGTTGATAAGTAATCAGAATGCTATGATCTTGTAGATCGGAGGGTGGATAAGATGTAGATCTGAGCTTAAACAAGAATTAAAAGACAAAATAAAACTAGTAGAAATCAAAGATGAATTACCCATTGTTACCTAATGATGGAATGGAGGAGAATCCGCCTCTATTTGTGGCTATGACGGAGAGGAAAAACATGTGGAGCCGGGCTCCAGCATATGGCTGGATCATGATCTTCCACTCAATTTCTCACACTCCTGCACAAAGGAAATCAACCCACGTCACTGGTCGAATCTCCAAAACTCAATCTCGGGGAAAAAATTGGGCAAAATAGATCAAACCGTGTGGTGGAGGTTTAGGCTATGTATTTATAGATGTGGATTCGGTGAGATTTCAAATTTATGATAGCGAATAGAGGCAAAGATGGTGGATCTGGAGAGCTGATGAGGGAGAGGAGTAAATAGGCTGAAGAATTGGTGAAGGATGCGTAGAGGAATGCGTTGAGGAAAATGCCAAAATATGATAGACGATAAAAAACCAATAAAAGGTTAAATAAATGAATTAAAAATCAAAAATAAATTTAAGTAATTAAATAGTGTATAAAAAAATGTTAAGAATAAAATAAAGTTAATTTAGGGGATTTTCAATTAATTAAATAAGTTACATACAAGGGTTAAAATAAATGCAAGGTGTTATTTATAGGTATGTATACCTATATATACAAGGTTTTGATTTTTAATTAATTATTTATACAACTATATACATAATTTAATATATTATAATTTAAAATATTTTACAAGGGTTTTAATGAAATTTTTGTTTGATTTTTAGGAATTAATTTATTAGTATATGTATAGTATATACAAAGTGATACATATAAAATATACACATCATTTTATTTTTGTTGATTTTAAATTTTGTGGTTTTTTATATAAGTTAAATACAATATTTAACATTAATAAAAATACAATATTTACAAGTATATATAAGAAAATGAATAATTAAATAATATACATATTATACATAAGTATAATATACAATAGTACCCCAAATAGATACATTTCATGCTTTAACTCTGATTTTTATGAAATCACTTCTATTTTAAAAATTATTTAATTTGGAGTACAATGAAAGTGAATTTGATGAATTTGGAGCTTTGGTGGAGAAGATATTGATCTTGCAAGTTGAGCTTTATGGCTTTTTGAGAGTGTTGTAATTTACACAATATACACAAATTTTTATTGCAATTATTTTTATTATTTACAACAGATTTTTATGCATAATTTTTAAGAAGAAATCATTTTTATTTAAAAAGAATTTGGAGATGAATAGATTAAAGAAAAGAATATGTATTATAGACAGTAGTGTATAGATGATGAATATATACAAGCGATAAATGATTTTCTGGAAATTTTAGCATTTTTAGGCCTTATCTCCCCTACCTTATTCCTTGTAGATCAGGTCTAGTCTTAACCTTCTCTCGGGATCAGAGTTAGCATGTATCTATTACACATATATAGTCGTTATTCTCTTTATTTTTCCTATATTTTTTATTTTAGGTTAAAATAGTGATAAATATATAATATTTACATAAGAATTAGGGTTAGAAAAGAATATATTTATTGATATTTATAGGTAATTTATAAGAGATTTTAAGCTAAAATAAATGAATAAAGATGATGAGATACATATTCATCAAGTATCCACAAGGATACCAAGAGAAGGTGAAAGTGTTGGACATGCAAGCCCATGGTGAGCCATTATGCAATAAATGTCATTGAGAATATCACTCCCTGATCTGAAATGAAGAATAATTTATTTGCATAATAGGTCCCTTCGTACAATTAGGGTTATATACCATGACCATCTTTATGATTATACGGTTGTTGATTCAATTATTGAATCGTAGAGGCTGGTGCTTGGATGAATATGTAATGGGTTAGATTGATGGCTCATCAAGCACCATCAAATGATTGTTAAGAGATGATCTCCAGCCTGAGAAGGAGATGGCAATCTTTTCTCTAAAGGATGATATCTGGCCGACCTCTTGATGTAGGTCCTCTGCATAGGATAGAGATTCGGAGGTGTCAGATTAGTTAGGTCAAAGAGTTGACTTAACGAGATCGAGATAACCAAAGTCCTATGTTGTATGTTGTCACGATATAGGCACACATCCTCTGACTGGAGACAGATGTGTTACTATATGTCTGAGTATGTACATTTGGCAGACCAATAGGTTGATGACCTAACCAAGGTCTATACACGACAAGCTGGTGTGCATGCAAGGGCATATGAGTAATACGATCTCTCAAAGGGATCATACAGGTTCATTACTAAACTAGAAGACATGATCTTACTCATGCGATATTGGAAAGAATCAAATTCCGTGCACGGTCATCTCGCTTTGGAAGCTTGAGTGAATTTGTAGGTTTGATATATACTTTTGGAAAGTATATGATCAAGCCCTAGGTATGATATATGCTTTTGGAAAGTATATGATCGATACCAACTCCCAATGATCGAATGAGAAACTTAATGATAAAACCCTGAACGAGACAGTCTAAAAGAGATCTAATACTTTGGGTTTAATTTGGGTCTTCCAGTATGCAGGATGTACATGTGTTGGGAATACCTGAGGGTGATGTGATCATAAACGATTGTATAACCATGACGCTTCCATACTGAGGGAGTGATGAAACAGGTCTGGATTTTAGTTACTCCTCTCATAGAGAAGTGATCTAATCTTAGTCCAAATGTTGGACATTGACCTGAATGTGATTCAGAAACAATGAGAAGATTAGATCTACGACTTTGATCTAATCAAACATCTATGGGCAATCTGCAGGATTTGGATTTAAGATGTGATGACAATATCCAAGTCACTATATGTGGAACAATACAATCGGCATGTCCTTATCTCCAAGTATCCGTGGAGAAAGTGCATTATCCTTGAAAGAGTTCATGGATAATTTCATTGTCGATATGTGTATCTGAGCATTGAGATAATTGATAATTGAATGTAATTTTATTACCATGAATAATATGAAGTTGATTCATATTATAAGGAGAGTTATCTGAGATAATTAAATGTGATTTAATTATCAAAGATGTGAATAATGTGAATGTGATTCATATTATTTTGGCACATGAGAATAGAGATCCAAGATGATTAAATGTGTATCATGGATACGAACTATTTCGATAACACTATCCATATTAATAATATATATTATAAATGTGATTTATAATATATAAGAGAGAGATATTTGTGATTTATATTTGTTGATCTATTATTGATGTGAATTGAATTCACGTTGGACAATTAATTGAAAATATAAATTACATTTTATTTTGGGATGTGAATGTGATTTATATTTTTCCAATGGCATGATCACAAATTTCACAAGATAATTATGAATTAATTTTTTGAAATAATTTACAACAATTATTGTTGTAAATCATGGAGATATATCATGAGATAATGAGATCTCATGAGATAATAGATCCATGAGATAATGAGATCTCATGAGATTATGGTGGTCGTCCCCCCATTTTATCTCCAAGACTAGCCAATTTATTTGATTTGAAATTAACTTATGTATTTATCAATATATATTAATTTCAATTAAATTAATTGTTGTTGTCTTTTTACAACAAGATCATAGCGATTGAAAGAAACGCAAATCAATCTCACCCATTGATTGTGTGTTGTCCATGGATTGAGATCCATGGACTCGCAAAACCCTATAAAAGAAGAGACACCCCTTTCTCTTCGAGATACACAATTGTGAATGCTCTCTCCCTCTCTATTTCTCCACACGCCAAGACTCTCTCTCTCATAATGGTCGTCCACCATGGAGCCATTGTGAGAGTCGTCATCGCCGCAGCATCATCGTTATGTTGTTGGATCATCTACTCATTGATCTTCATATCCTTCGGTGCGCCTGGCTCTTGAAGATGTTGGATCTTGTGTGACAAGATCAGGAGATATGTTGCTTGGATCATCAACATTGATTGCGAGGAGCACGCGTCTCATCAACGCGCCCGCAAGCGTCTCCTCCGTTGGATCGGACTTGAGACAGAATGTGTCTTGTTTTAGAGACTCGATTGCAATCACACTTCAAGAGGTAAACCTTATACCTATTTTTGGTTAAGATAAAATGATCCAAGAAGTTTTATTGGATCATGTGGTTTCATCAATTTAAAAATTTTAAATTTTTGCTGCCTCGAGCAACTAGTGCGACTAGTCGCTCCCAATCGCATTCGATGCAATCATCACGCTTCCGTGATGCACTTGAGGATTTTTTCCATATACTTAAAGTGGTATCAGAGGCAGAATGGAGGTTTTGGATACAATCCATAAATCTAAGAAGACTTGGGTTCATAAGGGATTGTGAAAATTTTATCGCATTTCAATTTTCGCAGCCCTGTTTTGCGATAAATTTCGTCCCTATTTAAAATGTCTAAACACAAAAATACTTGTATAATGTTCCTTGTTAAATAAGGAAACCGTGAGACTTGAGTTTGCGTTATTTGGAATCTGATAACTCAAGATATGATCTTTTTAATAATCTTATGTCCATTGTTTTGGGGATGGTGAATAAGGATGTAATTAGGGAGTTAATTATGATTTCAAAATGCTTGAAAATGTGTGTTTATCATTTATGCTCTATTTTAAATCAAATTAGCAAACTTTATAAATTTATTTTGCTTAATTTGGATTTAAATTGATTGAGATATGTTAATTTTAGTAAGTAGGGGTCACTACTGAAAATTACATACTCGATCATGAACTTTGTTATTGTCATTTAAGTAACTTGTGAAATTAATGGTTAATTTCCTGGAATAAATATGGATAATATTTAAGAAATATTTGATGATAATTGCTTAAATGACATTGTCTCAACCAATAAATGATTAGATATGATCTAGATCATCAATTGGTTACTTAATATACTTTCAACAAACCTGTTACTTGAATAGGTTTTGGGAATTTGTTTAGCAAATTTCCTTATAATCAAAATGGTTTTGGTTATTACTATATGGTATAATTTCGGTTGAAAAACTGATGAACATCTCAAATACACAATGATGGATTTGGCATTATCCTTTCCTAAGGTGGATATGGTGTCTAGTCGGGGAGTGTTGGGGTAGCAGGTTGCCCCGTGTACGATCTGCCCCACTCCCGTCGCTACTGGCCATGACAGTGGATAGGAACTCGATAATGCTGGAGAAATCATGGTGTATTTTCTAATTATTAAAATTCAAATAATACGTACTTTGAGATAATACCATTCTTTCAAGTAACAATCAAGTTTGTTGATTGAATCAGATTGATAATTGATTTAATGGGATTAAATTAATTATATCCAATTAAAATACTCTATTATGAATAGATGTGTAATTCCCTTGAAAGAATTAATCATAGTGAATATGATTCATAATGATTAATTAAAATTTGAACATGATATGGAAGATCATAAAAGTGACATCCATGGTCTCCCGTGAAGGCAAACGGTTCCGTCGTCAGAGATTGTATGTCGAGATGCCTGTCCGAAGTGACAACACCTACATACAAGCCATTTGGATCGGGAGAACTGACAGCTCCTGCATACAAGCCATTTGGATCGGGCTTTTTGCTTCTCAAAAGAGTAAGGATGTATGTGTAGTGACCCAATATCATATCCTCGTATTATTGGAGCAATATTGGATTGCATACAACGAGTTGTATTCATGTTGACGGTTGGTTCAATTAATGATGGGTCAACATCACCTTTGGGGTGGTGGACTCGGGTGTTAAAGACCAAATTGGGAATGCAAATTGGACTTGAAAGGTATAATGTGTTACCGCTTCTTTTTATCCGAGTTACAGTTTCTCATATTATTGGTATGTGACAAAGATAAGAACGGAGATCCCAGATCTTGCTGAGATATAATGGTAATTATATCTCTTCCATAAAAAGTGATTAAGGGAATGGACAAGGCAAGACAACTTTGATATAAAAACTCCTAAATCAAAGTAAAATATGTATATAAAATATATTTAGATACATTTATGCAAATTTCTTATTTCAGATAATCCTCATTAAACCCACTCAATAGAATACTCAATAATAACCAGTAAGTATCACGGATTGGATCCATGATCAAGATATTGTACTTGCAGTTGGACACATAATGTATGTAGTTGCAATGTACAAGTTTCCTCATAATAATGAGGAATGACAATTAAATAGACAATAGGACTACAACTCTAGGGTATGTATATCTCTATAGTCTTGATCTCATTGAATGTACTTTGGAAGTGACATGTCGATGATGATCGCAATTGTCAAATAATCTTTATAAAATCTAAGAAGATGAACCGGCTTACATATGTGCTCTCGACATTTAATCATGAATGGCATGGTCCACTGCATCATGCAGAATGGTGGCTCTATAAGAGCTGATGTGTTCAAAATGTTTGAGTACCTACATGAACCAATGAATTTGAAAGAGTTAAGATGGATGTAGATATGATGAGTGTCATCGATCTACTATCTGTACTCTAGTCATTCGTGAAGCTTCATAATATTCATATTGTATGAATTGAATGAAGCATGTATAGATGTTGAAGTACTTTTATATTGAATTTTTGTTCAACATAAGAGATCCTTTGTCTTAAGAAATTGTTGTTTATAGATGAAAGGACTGCAATGGAAGCATGGGTTGGACCCAAGTTAGAAGGAAAGTCAAAGAGTTGATTGTACTTCTATGGTTTCCATACATATGACATCCAAAGAGTTTGATGAATGTCAATACTACAATAAATCGATTTACTGGTAGTGTGACTATCTAGTCTATCTAGGATCCTTAGAGAAGGACTCAGATAGTGCATCGGAATAACCTATATATACATGTCATCATTGAAATTGACTAACTTATTGGATAAGATTAAGAGTCGGATAATTGTATCTCATTCTTCTAATAACACTTGAAATTGGTTGCATATGTATTAGAAGACTTGAAATTTTGATTTTATAGTTTTAATAGTCATCCACATAGATATTGCGGTAATTGTTGCAATAATTTCTATTGGATTGATAGACTTCATAATTTCTGTGGGAGAGTCCTTAGTCTTAGATAATGTCTCTATGACATGGATATTAGAATACACTCATAGTTTATTTCTAAGTGTTGAATTCTGGAATAAGTATATCTTAGAGAGTTATGATGGATATATTTCAGAAAGTAATCTAACATCTAGTGAAATCTACTAAATTAGAAAATTAATGAATGGTTCATTAAGATTTCTAATACTGAAATTTTAAAACTTTAAAAGATCAATAGGAGGGTGAAGATCATTTGACAATGATCTAGCATCAAGCCTTGGACATGTATCTATTGATTTGATCAATAGACTAGTAAGAGATGAAATTTTATAATGTCTAAAATTTCAAAACTTACATACTAATGAATATTGTATTCAAAGTAAAATGTCCAATACACCCTTCTCTGGAAATGGTATTAGACGTTGAGGTATTCAAGATCCCATACATATTGATGTATGTGGATCATCTATATCACAACAAACATTGATGATATGTGATATCATTTGATGATTATTTGTGATATGAGACTTCTTCCCTTGATCTTAGAAAGCTTTGAAATGTTCAAAGATTTCACAATTTTGGTTTAGAACCAAAGTTTGAAGGAAGATGAAAATGAATTTGATCTAACCTAGGTAGAAAGTACCTATTAGATGAATTCATGGAATACCTTATGGAGATATGAATATCATTCCCATCTCACTCCTCCTGATACATATAAACTCAATAGAGTTGTAGGGAGATACAATTAGATCATGTGTGACATAATTTGGTCGATGATGAATATTAGCATAATTACATCTTAGTTTCCAGGTATATATGTAGTAGAGACTACAACATATATCCTTAAAAGATTCCACGTAAATCTAAACTTGAACATCCTCATAAGCTATGTTTTGGAACCTAGCGTAGTGTTGGACACTTGAGGATTTAGGGTTGCTTGGTCCATAACTTTGTCACGGATGCAAGTAAGATGGAATCCAGCACAAAAGAGTGCTACTTCATTAGAAAAATAAAGGATGGTATTGGATACCTACTTTATGACCTTGAGATTCTTTAAGATTCATCTCTGAGAATGTGATTCTTAGAGGATAACTCTCTTGAGAATAAAAATGAAAATGAAGTAAAGGAACTCATTTAATCTTGATAAGATAATGAGGCTCCTAAAATCGGAAACTAAAAGGACAATTAAAGATGAAACACTAATACATCTTCAAATAAATTTGAGGATGTATTCCATGTGTCAGTTAAGTCTGACAATGATCTGATTTCATGTGATGAAGCTTATGAGGATCATGACATGGAAAGATGGATGTTAGCAATAAAGTCTAAAGTAGACTTCATATATAAATGTTGTATATGGACCCTCTAGGATCCACCAATATGGGTAAGATCCATTAAGGTGTAAATGGATCTTCACGAGATAGAGAGAACCTAATGAGAAGGTAGAGACATTCAAAAGCGCAGCTCGTATCCTCAAGATATACACCGAAGAGAAGACATCACTTGTGGTGAGACTTGCTCTTCAGTGACCTTGCCATCAGAATATTGCTAACTATAGCTACACAACTTGACTTTGACATCTTGAAGATGGAAGTCGAGATTGCATTCCTTTATGAATACCTCTCCGAGGATATTCATATGAAGTAGACCCATGGCTTCATGGTTAAGGAAAGCTAAGTGTGCAAGCTGAATGACTCCATCTATAGACTCGAATAAGCTTCTTATAGTAGGAACATAAGATTTGATGAATTATAATTATTATGATTTCAAATAGAATCTTGATGGACCATGTGAAGCTTAGTGGGAGTGCCATTGTGTTCATCGTGCTAAATGTAGATAATATCCATACCTTATTATGTGAAGATTATTACTATCCTTATATCATTTGGAATGATATAAGGATAGTAATAAGTGTTTTATAGACTTACTATTCATACCTTGAGATATGATCTTAAGGATACGTCTTAGATCTTAGTTCTGAAGATGTTTAGAAGCAAATAGAAGAGGTTATTGGGACCGTCACATTAGTTGTATACCTTAGACATGTTTCATTTTTGGAAAATTTTAAGAAAGGCTTTTTACCTTAAGATATGGTACTGACCTGTCTAAAGGGATAACACCTTAAGGAGTTGAGGAAGTGAATGCTAGAACTGATTGCCTTTGTGCATCAGTTACGAGAAGTCGAGTGTATGATAGATGTGTACAAAAGTTAGATGTCTGCCATGCAGTAGGAGTAGTAAACTGTTACTAATCCTACTATGGAAATAAAATACTTCATTGCAGTAATAACAATATCTTCAAAGATGACAAGCCTTTCGAGATATTGGTCTCTAAGTCTTATCTTCAAGTAATTAAGACTTTATAGATAGTGATCTAAAAGGTCCTAACTACAGATACCTTAGGAGATAGAGATCTCCAGGAATAAGGGTATTCTGATAAGGATTATATAAATAACAATTATAAAAATTATTGAACTGTAGTGTCAAGTACACTATAACTGACAATATTGGGTATTGGTTGCATAAGATGCAACATTTGCATTGGATGTGAGCACTGTTACTGGGGGATATGCAACTGACGTAAAAGGACTTGGCATAGTCTCTTGGAAATAGAGTGATTGATCAGCTTACCTAGATATTTTCTAAATAGCTTATGATTGTCACATGAGTGTGGGTTTAAATGATTAGCTCATTAATGGCTCTTTGGGCTAGTGGGAGATTGTTGGACATGAGATCCCACGGCGAGCCATTATGCAATAAATGGTATTGCGAATATCATTTCCTGATCGGAAATGAAGAATAATATATTTGCATAATAGGTCCCTCAGTACAATTAGGGTTATGTACCATGGCCATCTTGATTATCATACAGTTGTTGATTTAATTATTGAATCATAGAGGCTGGTGCTTGGATGAATGTCTAATGGGTTAGATTGCGGGCTCATCAAGTACCGTCAAATGATTGTTAAGAGAGGATCTCCAGCATGAGAAGAAGATGTCAATCTTTTCTCTAAAGGTTAATATATGACCGACTTCTTGATGCAAGTCCTTTGCATAGGAATAAACATTCTGAGGTGTTAGATAAGTTAGGTCAAAGAGTTGACTTAACAAGATCGAGATAACCAAAGTCCTATGTCGTATGTTGTTACGATATAGGCACACATCCTCTGACCGGAGACAGATATGCTACTATATGTTTGGGTATGTACATGTTACAGACCAATAGGTTAATGACCTAACCAAGGTCTATACACTGGCACGCTGGTGTGCATGCAAGGGCATATGAGTAATACGATCTCTCAAAGGGATCATACAGGTCCATTACTAAACCGGAAGACATGAGATCACTCATGCGATATCGGGAAGAATCAAATTCCGTGCACGGTCATCTCACTTTGGAAGCTTGACTGAATTTGTAGGTTTGATATATACTTTTGGAAAGTATATGATCAAGACCAAGGTACGATATATGCTTTTGGAAAGTATATGATCGATACCAAGTCCCAATAATCGAATGAGAAACTTAATGATAAAGCCCTGAAGGAGACGGTCTTAAAGAGATCTAATACTTCAGGTTTAATCTGGGTCTTCCAGTATGCAGGATGTACAGGTATTGGGAATACTTGAGGGTGATGTGATCATAAATGATTATATAACAACGATGCTTCCATTCTAAGGGAGTGATGAAACAGGTCTGGATTTTAATGACTCCTTGACGAGTCGCTAAATACGATATTTAATTCGTGTTCGTTGTGGTACGTGTACTTAGCGATTCGGTCAGAACCGAGAGAAGGATCTCCATGAAGAGTGTCTCGGTTTAATTTATATCCCGGGCAAGTCCGGGATCGAACTCAGGGAGGCAAAGGAACAACTTCAGGATAATTTGAAAATTAAGTTTTAGATTTCAGTGCGGTATTTTTTTATATTTTTTTATGCAAAACGAAATGCTAATGCAAGATGCGGTTGAATTACGACACTAAGAAAGCATACAACAAGGCCAAATTAATTTTAATGTTAAACTAATCCAATTCAACCAAATTATATTTTTCCTAAAGTCCTAATCCAGAGATGAAAACAAAACACATTTTTTTGTAATTTTAGGGGTTAAAATGCAACATTGACAAATGCACACTTTTTATGGGTTTTTTCGCAATTTCTCACACAAACAGTAAGCAAAAATTATGAAAAAATTACTAGAATTAAAACATGATACAAGGAAGCTACAGTAAAATTTTTGGATTTTTTTACAAAGTACAAATTTTTTATGGATTTTTTAATGAAATCAGAGTGACAGTGAGTAAATAATTCCTAATTAATCCACATTATCAAATTAATCAAAGTGAGAATTATCTCAAGTAGATATTTTCATGGGGCATACAGGAGACCTGAAATTTCGTGAAAAGGATGTATGTGGACTTAATTAAAAATCAACTACTACAATCACTGCACAAATTATTTCAAGCACAAGACATCTCCATTTTGAATGAAATTTGGATAGTAATTACATCACATGTCAAGGCAACAAATCTAGTTTTTGTGGAATTTTTGGAGCAACCGTGAGTTAGATATGATTTTAAGATCACTGATTAGGTAAAATACGTAGACTTTCAGTTTTACAATTTTAATTAATTCACAATAACTCACAAAAATACAAATAAATATTCAAAAGGTAGAGAATTAGTTGCTCAACATCAAACCATTTTTCATTGAATAAAACGATGCATAAATGAGTCCAAATTAAAGTGCGAACACAGGGGTCTTTGTGCAAAGCAGAAATTGAAGATTACAATGCAACTTATGTACAGGGACTAATATGCAATTACGAAAATATGAAAGAAATAACTTGCAATTTTTACAATAAAAAAAATAAAGAAAAGAAGTTGGACCTTCTTCTTCTTCTTCACGGCTATGCACAGGATGAAAAACCCAACACCTGGAGGCGGTCGGCGTGGTAAACTAAGTAAACAAAATGTGAGATAGAATAATTAACAAGGAAAAGTAGAGAGATAACTTACCTGGTGTTCGCCGGATTTTCAGAGCAGCTACGCTGGACTCCTGTCGTCGCTTCGATCCGATTGGCGAAATAAAATCGGAGAAGCTAAGCGAGCTCGACGGGGAATTTATGACGCGAAGCAGAGCTCCGCGGATCTCACCTGAAGGAGGTCGTCGCTTGAGGACGATGCTTCGCAGCTGTCACCAACAAAACACTCCAAGCTCTCTCCTTATTCTATAAGAGTGGTGGATGGGGAAAAAATGAGGATGTACAAAAGAATA
This sequence comes from Ottelia alismoides, assembly GCA_037367405.1. NCBI lineage: Eukaryota > Viridiplantae > Streptophyta > Magnoliopsida > Alismatales > Hydrocharitaceae > Ottelia > Ottelia alismoides. The sequence goes on from JAZKJV010009305.1 coordinate 185,731, forward strand.
TAAAGAGGAGAGAAAGGGAGGTTAGAATGGTGGTGGTGTTAAATGGGAAGTTGTATTATTGGTGGAGTTGAATGGGAGGTTGGTGGAAGAATATGGAGTGGAATGGAGGTTATTAAAAATGGTGGAGTTGAATGGGAGGTTGGTGGTAGAAGAGTAGTTATTGTAGAGAATAGGAAATAAATAAATAAATAATGTAGGCTACTAAAATACAATAAAAATAAAGATACAAAAAGAGTGGAGAATTTACAAAAGAAGGTATACAACATGTACAATTTTTTTGTTTGCTTTTCTATTTTATAATTTTTTATCTTTTTAATAATAGTTATGTACAACAAGAAAATACGATAAAATACTACAATCAAAATACAACACCACTATTATTTTTTTTGTATTTTAATAATTAAGAAAGGAAAAATAAAAAATGAAGAAAGAATGAACATATACATAACATACAATGTCCATCTAGGTCCCAAAACCCAACTTTTGCAAATGAGCTAAGATTTTAATGAACCACTTCCATTGGATAGATAATTTTCTAACTTGAACTTTAAAAGTGAGTTTGGTGAATTTGGAGTTCATACGGAGCGGGAATTCAGCTTGGAAGTTGGTCTTTACGGCTTTTTCCCATTGGGATCTAGGAGCATTTATTTGAGATATAATTTGTTTTGTATTTTTGTATTTTTATATACATTGATATGAACAAGTTGGAGAAAGAATTAGACAAAAAGGAGTAGAAATGAAAAAAAAAATCTATGAAGTTTTGGGCTATTTACATGTATAAAACTCCTTTGATTTTGCGGCTTTTTATTGTTAATTTATTTTGTACAATCTAATATACCATAATTAGTGAGTTTTATTTACAAGAGTCATTTTGTTAATTTATTGATTTTATGGACATTTTTCTGGGATTTTACTCGGGGATTTTGCTAAGATCAAGATATTGAGATGATGAATCGTGGATTCATCACCCCCCCATACTTAAACTTTGCTAGTCCTCGAGCAAATAAAGAATGAATAAGTTAGATTAACCCCTGACTGTGCATGTGAATACAAGACTTGATCCGTTCAAGAACTCTCGGTTTTAGAGATCCTAAAATTCTAAGCTGAACCAAGCTCTAGTCAAAAGGTATCCAATTTCCCTAATCATCAGACTCTCTTTGTATACATATATAGTAGGGATATGACTTTAAGTGTTGACCGCAGTTACAAGAGTAAAGTCACAACGTCACCCAAGGTTTCAGTCCAAGAGACTCTCCTAAGGACCCGATCCTCAACACTAGGGAATAAATCATTTCTTGCATCCAATCCACCGTCTCTTTAGTTGTCAGACTTAAAAGTGAAGATGGAAGGCCAGTTGATGGAGAGCATAGGATTGTTTCATTTCTTCTCTCCCTTTCATTGGAACAAGGATACTCTCAAGTGCCTTATTACTCAACGCATTTTTTTGGTGTTGATCAGTGCGTCCGTCAAGAGAAGTTGGAGCCGTCTGCACTTGTTTTCCTGGGAGTACACCGGGGTGTGTCTTTTTTTGAGTATCTATTATACCTTCTACACCCAGACTTGTAGCATTTACGATGCAGAGCCCTTTTTTGGTGCAAGCCCGACTCTTGGTCCCAATAGCGGTGGTCCAAGTGGACACTTTTGAAATGGTTGGGAGCGCTCGCCTTTGGTGGAAGCTCTTTGATATTTGACTTTGTATGGAATGAGAGCTTTTCTTTGACATTTCATTGATTTGTAGTATTTTTGGCTAGCTCCACTGCTTTTACCAAGAGTTGACGCACACTGATCAATATTTTTTTATTTTATCACACCCTGGCACATAGGTAAATGTCAAGAGATAGTACAAGAACCATGTTCTCATACTGGCTAAAGATGCTGACACTCAGGTTTCATGAAGCCTTCATTGATTTTATCACATCCTCGAGCATCATTAAATCAAGTCCAAACTCAAATCCCCCATCTCAGTTCCTCAAGTGAAATTTCAACTCATCTCATCATAACTGCAGTCGTGTATGTGAGGTGCTGATCATATTCTTAAGGTAGAGACTAAGCATGCAATATAGCATACAAATCTTTCAAACTAGGGAAATGTGAATAATTAAGTCCAAGACCCTAATGACCAAGGCTGGTTAACTCAAAATCTCAAGAGCTCATAAACCAAGTGTTCTTGAACATCACTAGTCTTGTGTGAAAGTGAATGTGTCAAGGGTTAAATCAACTTATTAGTTAGTTTTTTTTAGTATTTTTTTATGAATTTTTTTTAAGTTTTACAAAAAGTTTTTTTTTCAAAAAGTTTTTTTTTGACAAACAAAGGCAAAGAAGTTTTTTTTAGAAAAGTTTTGCTCTTTTTTTTCAAGAGTTTTTTTTTTTGAAAGATAGGTAGATAAGAAAGGATTTTTTTAAAGAGGATTTTTTTTGAAAAGTTTTTTTTATCTTTTTTTTGAAAAAATAGATAAATCAGAAAGGACACATTTTTTTGAAAATTTTTTTAGAGCAAATAAGAAAAGAGAACAAAAAACATTTTTTTTGTAAAGTTTTTTTTAAGAGAATTTTTTTACCCACCCCATAATTATTGTATAATATATAAAAAAATATGTGAAAGTACGAGCTATGGGTAAAGTATAGATGTAATATATACACGCCCCCCTATACTTAGCATGTGATATGTCCTCATGGCACAAGAAGCGAGAAAAAGACATAGCTCGTGCTAAGCATAGGATGGCTAAAATAATAAATAGTATAGAAGTCGATCCGGCCCCCCTATACTTAGGCTCTGGACAGCCTAAGTGTAGAAGAAGAGCAAAAATGGGGTGGACGAGGTCAAGAGGAGAAATGGATGAGTATGTATACATGGCGGGCATCGGCTCCCCCTATACTTAGGCTCTTGGTAGGCCTAAGTATAGAACAAGAGTAAGTGTGAGAACCGATGTGATCTGGAGAATATACAAAGAAGGGAGTATGTACAAGTGGAGTGAATCTATACAAGGATCAAGAAGGTTTGTGACAGACCTTCTTGCGGGAGCGAGGGGGTGGGTAGTATACATATGTGTCGCTGTCAGAATCGTTCATAGAGGAATAATAGTGAGGTGTGGGGAACGTCCAACGAGGGTCGACACATGGCTGCTTGCTCAAATATGGCTTCAGAACAGCTGAACTGAGCTCACTCATATAGATCACCTCATCCGGACCTGATGAGGACTCCTCAGAAAGTTCCTTCTCTGGTAAGTCAAAGGCAACTTTCTTAGCCGGTTTTCTAGAACCTGAAGCATGAAGAGGAAGAGGAGAGTGACAAGTCTTGAGGGGTTCGGGGGAACACCTCGAGGAATCAATACTCTTCTTCTTCTTACCAGATGACCGACTAGAGGATGGAGCAATCGATTTATCAAGATTGGTCAATTTGGTCCCAGTTGTCTCCTTTGCTGTATGTCCTGGATGTGGTGTGTGTGAGGTTCTGACCAGAGGTTCATCATCAGATGAGTCACCATATGCATTGTAATACTCCTGCAGGGTCAGCACACGTCTCTGATAAGGCACAATGTTCGCAGTTGGCTTGACATTGTTGGGTTCTTATGTCGGATCATCGAAATGATCAAGGCAATCCACAAAGGTCATGTCCGACTCAATGATAGCTTCTGGTCGTGAGTCCTCTCTAGAAGCTGTCGCGGTAGTGGTGCAAGCAGTATGCGGTGTGTGGTTATAGGAAGTCTCTAAACCAATGGTCGTCTAGACAGTCGATATCTCAGGTGTAGTAGAGAGACGGGACTCAACTGTCTCTCGAAGGTCACGACTGTCTGCAACCTTATGTGTTACCTTGGAATATCGTGTGTCCTCAAAGATCGAGTGAGGTCGGAGTGCTCCCAATGCAGAGAAGTCGATCTCCCGAGTCTCACAATCTATAGTTGCCTTAGCCAAGGCTAAGAACGGCTTCCCAAGAATGATCGGAGACTGGGTGAACTCTCCTCGGTGCTCAATGTCAATGATCGTGAAGTCTATCTCCAGTAGAGCACCTTGGAAAGTAATGATGATAGAAATGGTTCCTCTTGACCGTTTAATGGATCGATATGCTAACTGAATGATCTCTCTTGATTTCTTGGCAGATCCGAGTTTGAGCTTGGCAAACACGGAGGTCGGGAGGATATTAATCGGTGAGTCATCATCGATTCGTGCATGGGTGAATGTGGTATCTTTGATTTCACAATCAAATCTAGGTAACCGCTTTACTCTGCGGCTCTTGGTTTTTCTCCCTATCATCAAAGATGTGGCCATAGACACTATATGTATCTCAGTCCTTGTTCTCTTATTGCCCGACCTTTTAGGCATCAATTTACTTCTCACAAATCTTTTAAGGTCGGGAAAGTGCTCAATGGCCATTATTAAGGGAAGCTCAAAAATCAACTTTCTATCCAATGCTTCCCTAACCGCAGGATCCAATCTTTTTAGATCTTTTCCTTTTTCAATTTTTATGGTATTTTCTGAGTTTTCAATTTTTTTGGTCTTTTTGGTAGGTGAAGGAGGACTAGGAGAATGTACAGACTCTGCTTTGGAGGGAAAGTGGTTAGTAGAAGAGATGGGTAGAAGGGACTCCAGTTGTACATGATGTGTAGTCAATCCGATGTCTTCCAGGTTTTCAAGATTCAATCCGCAAAATCCATGATCCACATTCCTACCTGGACTCTTGATTAATCTACAAATGTCATCCTCCATTAAGTTCTCATGACACATCATGAGAGAAGTCTGCTCACTTGGAGGATACTGCTGAGAACTTGGGATCTTATACTCCACATCTTGACTCAGGCGTGTACTGTTGGGTTGAGTATGACCCATTTGTGTGGAAAATACTGGTCGGAGCCTCATAAGGTGGAGTCAGTAAACAGGAGGTCTGTAGATCGGTCTCATAAGTCCAATCCCCTGTATATGTCGGCTCTCCGAATGGGTGATATGAAGGTTGGTCAATGTGGTCTCTATCACAGAGGTCAATCAAGTCAGGAAGATCATGTAGTGCAGGCTTCTCCATTCGGTTTGTCTGGTTGACCTTGTTGTACCCAAAGGTTAAGCAAGGATGTGTATAGGTCAAATGTTGTCCGGTCCTAACTCGAGGTGAATACGAGGTATGATGGGGCAACTGATTCTGCCAATCATTCATCTCAGCAGTGGCTTGCTCTGTGATTTGTTCCTTGATTCCAGCAAGCGGACGAGAATATGTTGAGTCAATACAGGGTGGTTATGGGTCATGGGTGTAAGAATGTGGGGTAGGTGAGAAGGACGAAGAAGTGCGGAAGTCAGTCGGAGTTCTGACTTCGCGGTTGGGGTATGGGTATGAGGAGGAATGAGAGGGTGAAGATGGTCGAAATACGGTCGAAGAAGAATGACGTGGATATGATGACCAATATTCTGACATCTTGGAGGGAAAATGGGAGAATGAAGTGGATCGAGGAAGAAAGCGTGCAAGTGCACCGAATAACACACAAAACAAACAAACACAAGAGCAAACCCTGAGTTCACCTACTCAACACAGTGATGGTCGCAAAAGTCCGACCGTTTATCTTTTCAGTTTTAATTAGGTGATAAATCAAGATATAAATCGAATTACGCAAGGCTCAAAAGTAGGTTTTGGGCACTATCCTAGGGATACGTTCTAACCTCTCAACAATCACAATTAGCCAAGCATACAATGAGGGTTTTACTCTCCCAAAACAAGTGTTAGTTTTAGTCAATTTTTTTTGATCAACTCTGATTATCAGTCCCGATTTTAAGTTTGGTTATCACTTGCTTAGTCCACCAAATAAAGCACGCCTAACGATCAGTCCCGATTTCCTTTTAACATAAGTTTCAAAAACCAAGGGGAGGGAGTCGAGAAAAACCGATGTAAATAATGAAATCAATGATGCATGCCCAGTTCAGAAGACTTACAGTGATCCTTGCGCTCTACATGCGGGATGCAAGGCAGAATTGAAATTTTATACTAAATGGATGCAAACGAGAAAACCGTTCCTAGATAGACAGTTCTATTAGCGAGTGATGAACAAGTTAAATTTGACTAATAGCTCTGCGGTCTAAGTGCGTCTCGTTAAATGTGATGTGTGGTCCTAAAAATTTACGAGCACAAGAAATAAAGATATTCTAATAAAAATATGCTCTAAGAGCTGCAAGTGCAGGTCCTATTCTACGTCAAGCAACCACACGACCACAAGAGGGTCCAAAGTCCAGTCCAGTTACAAGCGCGAGCTCTCAAACAAGAGCCGCTGGAAAGTGCGAATTACCTAAATTATTATAAAAATTTACAAAATTTCTCTCGAAGATAAATTCATTCTCTTGCTCTTCAAAAGTCGGCGCGCATCGCGTCCGTCGACCTCCGATACACTCCAAGTCCACCAGGCCCTCGCAAGGAAAATAAGATTTATATTAGAGAGATAAAAACAAAATATATACAAGAATATGGAGGGAAATAATTGAAAGAAAATGGACTAAATACAAGGTGGCTCAGGGGTCAGACTACCCGAGTAAATGAAAAACTAAATCTAAATTTTTAAATTAATCCCTAAGCTGTTTGCCTCCCTGGCAACGGCGCCATCTGACGACTCGCTAAATACGATATTTAATTTGTGTTCATTGTGGTATGTGTACTTAGCGATTCGGTCAGAACCGAGAGAAGGATCTTCGTGAAGAGTGTCTCGGTTTAATTTATATCCCGGGCAAGTCCGGGGTCGAACTCAGGGAGGCAAAGGAACAACTTCAGGATAATTTGAAAATTAAGTTTTAGATTTCAGTGCGGTATTTTTTATATTTTTTATGCAAAACGAAATGCTAATGCAAGATGTGGTTGAATTACGACACTAAGAAAGCATACAACAATGCCAAATTAATTTTAATGTTAAATTAATCCAATTCAGCCAAATTATATTTTTCCTAAAGTCCTAATCCAGAGATGAAAACAAAACACATTTTTTTGTCATTTTAGGGGTTAAAATGCAACAATGAAAAATGCACACTTTTATGGGTTTTTTCACAATTTCTCACACAAACAGTAAGCAAAAATTATGAAAATATTACTGGAATTAAAACATGATGCAAGGAAGCTACCATCAAATTTTTGGATTTTTTGACAAAGTATGAATTTTTTATGGATTTTTTAATGAAATCAGAGTGACAAGGAGTAAATAATTCCTAATTAATCCACATTATCAAATTAATCAAAGTGAGAATTATCTCAAGTAGATATTTTCATGGGGCATACAGGAGACCTGAAATTTCGTGAAAAGGATGTATGTGGACTTAATTAAAAATCAAATACTACAATCACTGCACAAATTATTCCAAGCACAAGACATCTCCATTTTGAATGAAATTTGGATAGTAATTACATCGCATGTCAAGGCAACAAATCTAATTTTTGTGGAATTTTTGGAGCAACCGTGAGTTAGATATGATTTTAAGATCACTGATTGGGTAAAATACGTAGACTTTCAGTTTTACAATTTTAATTAATTCATAATAACTCACAAAAATACAAATAAATATTCAAAAGGTAGAGAATTAGTTGCTCAACATCAAACCAGTTTTCATTGAATAAAAGGATGCATAAATGAGTCCAAATTAAAGTGCGAACACAGGGGTCTTTGTGCAAAGCAGAAATTTAAGATTACAATGCAACTTATGTATAGGGACTAATATGCAATTACGAAAACATGAAAGAAATAACTTGCAATTTTTACAATAAAAAAATAAAGAAAAGAAGTTGGACCTTCTTCTTCTTCACGGCACGTCGCGCGCAGGCGAGGTGGAGGCGAGGGCGGCTGTCCTGGAGAGGGGCGGCGGCAGTAGCCGCGCTGGGCGGCTGAGATCTCGCCTGGGGGCGGGGGCGTCCCGCGCCGGTGGGCGAGCGGTGGTCGCGCGGTGGCGCGCCGGTGGGGGCGGCTGAAGGCGATGCGGGCGACGCCATTTGGTGGTGGGGGCAGCGGGTGCGCCGCTGCCCGTGGATGGAGGAGGCGGCAGTGCACTGTTGCCCCGTTTTTTTTATTTTTTTTATTGTGATAATAAAAAAACTTTTTTTTGTTTTAGATTTAAAATTTTTTATATTTTTTTAAAAACAAGAAACAAATATGGATATATACAAAATGGGACGAGGACAAATTGGTGGTGGTAATGAAATGGTGAAATAAAAAAACGATTGTGGTAAACTAAGTAAACAAAATGTGAGATAGAATAATTAACAAGGAAAAGTAGAGAGATAACTTACCTGGTGTTCGCCGGATTTTCGGAGCAGCTAGGCTGGACTCCTCTCGTCGCTTCGATCCGATTGGCGAAATAAAATCGGAGAAGCTAAGCGAGCTCGACAGGGAACTCGTGACGCGAAGCAGAGCTCCGCGGATCTCACGTGAAGGAGGTCGTCGCTTGAGGACGATGCTTCGCAGCTGTCACCAACAAAACACTCCAAGCTCTCTCCTTATTCTATAAGAATGGTAAATGGGGAAAAAATGAGGATGTACAAAAGAATATAAAGAGAAGAGAAAGGGAGGTTAGAATGGTGGTGGTGTTGAATGGGAAGTTGTATTATTGGTGGAGTTGAATGGGAGGTTGGTGGAAGAATATGGAGTGGAATGGAGGTTATTAAAAATGGTGGAGTTGAATGGGAGGTTGGTGGTAGAAGAGTAGTTATTGTAGAGAATAGGAAATAAATAAATAAATAATGTAGGCTACTAAAATACAATAAAAATAAAGATACAAAAATAGTGGAGAATTTACAAAAGAAGGTATACAACATGTACAATTTTTTTGTTTGCTTTTCTATTTTATAATTTTTTTATCTTTTTAATAGTAGTTATGTACAACAAGAAAATATGATAAAATACTACAATCAAAATACAACACCACTATTATTTTTTTTTTGTATTTTAATAATTAAGAAAGGAAAAATAAAAAATGAAGAAAGAATGAACATATACATAATATACAATGTCCATCTAGGTCCCAAAACCCAACTTTTGCAAATGAGCTCCAATTTTATTGAAACCACTTCCGTTGGATAGATAATTTTCTAACTTGAATTTTAAAAGTGAGTTTGGTGAATTTGGAGTTCATACGGAGCGGGAATTTAGCTTGGAAGTTGGTCTTTACGGCTTTTTCCCATCGGATCTAGGAGCATTTATTTGAGATATAATTTGTTTTGTATTTTTGTATTTTTATATACATTGATATGAACAAGTTGGAGAAAGAATTAGACAAAAAGGAGTTGAAATGAAAAAAAATCTATGAAGTTTTGGGTTATTTACATGTATAAAACTCCTTTGATTTTGCGGCTTTTTATTGTTAATTTATTTTGTACAATCTAATATACCATAATTAGTGAGTTTTATTTACAAGAGTCATTTTGTTAATTTATTGATTTTATGGACATTTTTCTGGGATTTTACTCGGGGATTTTGCTAAGATCAAGATATTGAGATGATGAATCATGGATTCATCACTCCTCTCATAGAGAAGTGATCTAATCTTAGTCCAAATGTTGGACATTGATCTGGATGTAATTCAGATGCAATGAGAATATTTGATCTACGGCTTTGATTTATTCAAACATCTATGGGCAGTCCGCAAGATCTGGATTTGAGATGTGACCTCAATATCCAAGTCATTATACGTGGAACAATATAATCACCCTGTCCTTATCTCCAAGTATCCGCGGAGAAAGCACATTGTCCTTGAAAGAGTTCATGGATAATTTCATTATTGATATGTGTATCCGAACATTGAGAAAATTGATAATTAAATTTGATTTAATTATCGTGAATAGTATGAATTTGATTCATATTATAAGGAGAGTTATCTGAGATAATTAAATATGATTTAACTATTAAATATTTGAATAATGTAAATGTGATTCATATTATTTTGACACATGAGAATAGAGATCCAAGATGATTAAATGTGACTTAATTATGATGGATATGAATAATGTGGATAGCACTATCCATATTAATAATATATATTATAAATTTGATTTATAATATATAAGAGAGATATTTGTGATTTATATTTGTTGATTAATTATTGATGTGAATTGAATTTACATTGGACAATTAATTGAAAATATAAATTACAATTTGTTTTATGATGTGAATGTGATTCACATTTTTCCAATGGCATGATCACAAATTTCACAAGATAATTATGAATTATTTTTGTGAAATAATTTACAACAATTGTTGTTGTAAATCTTGGAGATATATCATGAGGTAATGAGATCTCATGAGATAATGAGATCTCATGAGATGATGGTGGTCGTCCTTCCTTTTTAGAGGATGTGGTTAGTCTCCTCATTATCTCCAAGACTAGCCAATTGATTTGATTTGAAATTAGCATATATTGATTTATCAATATATATTAATTTAAAGTAAATTAATTATTGTTGTATTTTTACAACAAGATCATATCCACTGAAAGAAACATAAATCAATCTCACCCATTGATTGTGCGTTGTCCATGGATTGAGATCCATGTACTCCAAAATCCTATATAAGAAGAGGAACCCCTTGCTCTTCGAGATACACAATTACGAATGCTTTCTCTCCCTTTCTATTTCTCCACACGTCAAGCCTCTCTCTCTCTCTCATAATGGTCGTCCACCATGGAGCCATTGTAAAAGTCGTCATCGTCGCATCATCGTCGTAATGCTGCCGGATCATTTACTCGTGGATCTCCATCTCCTTCAGTGTGCGTAGCTCGTGAAGAAGATGTTGGATCTCGTGTGATGAGATCAGGAGATCCGCCGCTTGGATCATCAACATGGATTGCGAGGAGCATGTGTCTCATCAAGCACTCGCAAGCGTCTCCTCCATTGGATCGGTCTTGAGACAGGAAGTCTCTTGGTTTAGGGACTCGATCGCAACCACGCTTCAAGAGGTAAACAATATACCTATTTGTTGTTAAGATGAAACGATCCAAGAAGTGTTCTTGGATCATGTGGTTTCATCAATTTAAAAATTTTAAATTTCCACTGCCTCGAGCAACTAGTGCGACTAGTCGTTCCCGGTCGCATTCGATGCAATCCTCACGCTTCTGTGATGCGCTTGAGGATTTACCCATATCCTTCAGAAAGAGCACATGGTTTACAGGCTAAGGAAGAGTTTCTATGACCTAAAGCAAGCTCCTAGACAGTAGTAATTGAATTTTGATGCTTTCATGACGAATCAGAACTTCAACAAGACTACAACAGATCCATTGTGTGCATGTTCTACATATTTACAATGCCAAGTTCATTCTCATATTGATCTATGTGGTTGATATATTGATAGTTGGTCACGATCAAGGGTTGGTTGCAAAGCTCAAAAGGAAACTCTCCAGGGAATTTAAGATGAAGGATTTAGGCAAGGCAAGCAACATACTTGGGATGAAGATCACTCGTGACAAGAAGGGCAGGTCGTGGTTATCACAAGAGAAGTATGTTGAATGCATTCTGGAGCAGTTCAATATTTCAATATGAAGAATGCAAAGCCTGTTAGCAAGCCCCTTGCTGCTCATTTCAAGTTGATGAAATAAACATGTCCATTTACTTATGAGGAGAAAGATGAGATGACCAAGATTTCTTACCAGACTGCAGTTGGTAGCCTTATGTACGCCATGGTCTCCACCAGACCCGATATTACTCATGTCGTGGGCGTTGTAAGAAGATTCATGTCGAATCCTATGAAGGATCACTGGGAAGCAGAGAAGTGGATTCTGATATATTTGATAGGGACCTCAAGTATATGTCTGATGTTTGGGAGGTCAGATCCCAAACTTTGTGGATACATAGATGCCGACATGGTAGGAGATGTGGATCAGAGGAAATTAACTTTCGGGTACATTTTCACTTTCACAGGGAGAGTGATTTTGTGGCAATCCAAGTTGCATAAATGCATTGCATTCTCAATTACTGAAGCCGAGTACATAACAACAGCAAAAGTAGGGAAAGAAGTGATGTGGTTACAATGATTTCTTGGTGAACTTGCATGTGAAGACAGTGAGCCGATTGTTTTCTGTGATAGCCAGAGCGTCCTCGATTTGAGCAAGAGCACAATGCACAATGCTCGCACAAAGCATATAGATGTGTGATATCATTGGTTGAGAGATTCTACTGACAAGAAACATCTCATTCTGAAGAAGGTCCACACACATGAAAATCCATCAAATATGCTGACGAAGGCTGTGACTCGTGACAAGCTACAACTTTGTAGAGAGTTGAGTAATGTCACATCTGATTGATCATCTACTTGGAAACACCTCCCCATTGGGACCAGAGGGGGAGGTGTTGGGTACATTATCCATTTTGAAAAAGGAGGGGGTTGTTGGAAATCATCCCCTTGGGGACCTATTCCAAATAGGATTAGGAGAGAGATAGGGGAGGGAGATGATATAAATAATGACCTTATACAAAGAAAAGAAAATCATATCTTACCCATACATCTCTCTCCTCCTCTATAGTTCTCTCTCCCCACGCAAGGAGAGAAGTAACCCATGCAAGGTGTGAAGAGCAGCCACATCTGTGAGTAGTGTCCATGCCGAAGGTGCGAGGAGTAGCCACAAGGAGGGTCTTTTCTTGAGGAAGGACATCTCTTGAAGAGGAGAAGCATCGGTATCATGTTCTCCAAGTACAAGGTGACATATATCTGATTTTATTCCTGTAAATGAGTTGTAGTTTGTTTGGACAACAAAACTGAGAAGATATTGTGCCCTCTCGTTTTCGACCTGGTGGATTTGTTGTGGGCCATCGTGCCCGTGGGCTTTTCCCCTCTCTCACATCGAGGAGGATTTTCCCACGTAAAATTCCTCATCTCTCTGTAGTTGCTTGATTATTGTGTCTTGATTATTGTACTTGATTCCCTAGAAAATATTTCGCTTCCGGTCATCCTTTGTAGGATAGGATAAGGAAATCTCAATTTCCCTATAGCCCTCCCTCATCCTCTCGTATCGTTCTCTCTATCTCTCACACAATCATCTAAGGAGGAGCTAATGAGATACCTTGAATCCTAGAAGTGTTGCATCCTATGAAGTTAATACCTTAACTGACAATATCACTTGTAAAATGGATAAATTAACCGAGACATAATTCCTATTATCCTTGTCAGATTGGAAATCATGAGTTTGAATACCGATAAATTTTACCAGCTTCCTTTTTAGAAGAAAAAAACTAACAATACATGCCTAATTTGGAGTTATATATTTTCTATTTTATTTTTCTCTAATAATGTATCCTATGGAGAAATAAATGTTAGGGTAGAAATAAATGTAACAACGAATAATCTCTAATCTTATTTTTTAATCTCATATGCATCGTCCCTAGGATTTGATAACATTTTTATAACTATAAATCCTAAGTATTGGAATAAGGGGTCAAATCTCCGTTCGGCACAGTTTTCAAAAGTCCGGTTATTCACATACACATCTCATTATTTCACCTTATTTCACATATATTCCTATCTTTATTCCACCTTACATAGCCTTATTCTACCTTATTCTCCTTATTCTTATCTTTTCATCTGAACAAAGAATACACCCTTATTCGACATTTTTATTTATGCTTATTCCCCAACCGAACACCTCCTAAATGTTGAAGTTTAATCCTCTCATTACTCCGATTCAATAAAGAGTGCCCTAGTTGAGAAAAAAATGAGACTTCCTTTAAATCGTCCCAGCTGTTGCTTAATTATCTAGATTGAGAGTCAATGGGGATGAATTTGTATTGACCCTTGTTTTGGAATGTACTCAGCTAACGATCTTGACCCGTCACTATTGAATAGGACATAAAATATTTCATTTGTTTGGAGCATTTGGGTGATGATGAGAACGACGGATGAACTCACAACTTAACTATAGTCCAATCTCCACGAATTCTTTGATCTGGATTTTTGGATGGAGAAAACGAAAGCAGAGGGTGTCCCCACACCCAATATGGAAGAAGCTTACGTTTCTCGCACGGCCAGCCGTCGATGGGTCTCTAATCTATCTCTAATGATAACATAAAAGGTTTACATCGAAACATACGGCAAGCGGTCTCTAATGGTAAGTGATCATGTGGTACAGTTTTTATTTCTTCCTTAATCTCTCCTACCAATCAAATATTCATTAGGTTTTCGTCCACTGCGGAAAATTCTACATTGCTGCCCTCTCGTAAGGTCTGTGCCGCGTCTCAGTTCAGTGTCAATGTTCATCCACTCGGACCAGCTACTGATCATGACCTTCGTTAGTCAGTTGGTTCACCAATTAGATAATTAGACATGAGCCTCTAACTTCTACTCTATTCATTGATTTGAATAAGTTGACTTATTTGTAATGTATTTTAGTGAACAAACAATTCTTGTGAATAAATATTTTTCTTAGGCTTCAATTTTTTATAACACAAAAATTGAGGGTTTAGTTAAGATTAGAAATACGTTTTTTGTGTTTTTGTCTATGATCCTTTACTTATACTTATTTCAATTAGAGTAACTGGATCAACTTTAAAAAAATTATGGTTCATGATTTTATGATCAAATTATTATTTTTGTTATACCCGGTTAGTCATAATGAAGTTGTTTAATATCTCATTTATATGAAACGATTCTACTTCATCTTAATATTAACAAAAATGTATGTATATATATATATTGATATTTCAATAAATCAATCTAGAATTCGATTTATTTTATCTCATTTATTTATTAATATTTATTCATTAATGAATAATGATATATATTATTAAGGGGTTAATGGGGCTGCCTCTCAACATGGTTGCCCCATCTCATTTTTGTCAATTTTTTTATTTTTTGAAAAATATCGTCATGTATATTCATCCCTATATCCTTCCTATATGACATACGAATTTCGTCACAAAACAGAGACTCCTACAGCCTCCATCCAGATAGGGTCGATTTAAAAAAAATATGTGAATGTTAAAAAATAATTGTCTGGATGAAGGCCGTAGGACTCTTTGTTTCTAACGAAATTCGAATGTCATATAGGAGGAATATAGGAATGAATATACATGGATATATTTTTCCAAAAAAATACGAAAAATAGGGTAGGACAGCCATGTTAGCTGCCCCCAAGGGGCAGCCCCATTTTTTCCTATTATTAATATATCTTATTAATTAATATAATAATGTAAAATGGTAATTGAAAATCAATTTCAATTTCATCCATCATCTAAATGGGATCTAACCATTGAAAATCAATTACTTAGTACACTTCCATGGAGAGTCCTTATATCTCCGACACCCATATATAATTTACCAACTCTAAATTATGGATTCATCGTTTTCAACTACGACATCAACCTTTCACTTCATTCAAAAACTTATATAGATATTCACACAGAGTGCATATATAAGGATAACTTTCCACCTAAAGGTAATTCTTATAACAAGTTATTTGCATTACAATCATCGAGACAATTTGAATGAATCAGAGTATATATGTGATGTTAAAATGGATGTGAAAAGGACAGCTAATTGATTAAAATTTTGAAACATGTTAACCGATAAGTCTAGCTAAGGGTGCACATGAACAGGATAAAATCTATAATTCGGTTTAATCCGATGTTACTAGATTGGATTGATTTGATTTTATCATTTTAATGGATCATATTAAGATCTTTCGAATTCGTTAAAGTATAGATTCATTGAGTCAATTATCAAAATCCGATCCAATCCGTTAATCCGTTAATATATTTATAATATAATATATATTTTCACATATTCCCAAGTTTCTATAAAATCATAATTGATGTCATTCATCTCATTTTTGGTAGATACGAGTCTCTTGTCACCATTACTTCTCTCTTGAATGCCAATGCTAAATCCCAAAAAAATAAAATATGACTTTGTATTGTAAAGTTGTAAACCCTATTCAACTATTTTCCATTCTAATCTCCTCTCTCTCTCTCTCATTTTACTCTTGATCTCCAATATTCATCTACCTATTACCTCTCATTCTGAGTCCATTTCAATGTTGGATCTTCGTTAAAGAAAATAGAATGAGATAGTTGTCTGGTACATTTGTTTGCTATTCATGTCCCGTTCACTTCTTACCTTCTGCTTATTTTAGCTTGAAACCTTTATCCGGCCGATGAAATTGGATTCGATGCATGTTTAGATGTACCAAACCAATCTAAGAATAATTAAGCATTACTTCACTTATTTTCTTTGAAATTGATATATGAATTTGATTCATTTTTTCAAAAAATGCATATATGACTTTATGACTTTATGTATAATCTAGCAAATAGATTTAATTTGAAGTTCATTTTAAATAAGAAGCATGCTGCTCGACTTGTGGGTTGTATTTAAGTTGATTTTTTCTTGGATACTCAATCAAGTATGAATCTTTAATGATTCTTGTATGTTAATGATACTATTATTGTGCTTTGAAGGATGTTATTGGGTGTCTTGATTTTGTCATAGCTTAATGGTCTATATTAATCACACAAGATCACAATTTTCTATCTAACTTGTCATCATATCTATATATGGTACATTGTAATGCTCTTATTTGAATCAGTTGTTGAAAATCATTTCCAAAAAAAGTACTAATGCCTGTATATAAAAAGAAAGTTAAATTTCAAAATATAACCCTTTACATGATTGTGTGATCTTCAACTTTTTAATGGATTAATGAAGTTCTTCAACTTTAATTTGATTGTGAAGACCTTAAAAATTATTTTCTTTACATCTGTTATATTATCGATTTCGAGTCATAATTCAAATTTTGAGGTCGGTGTGCTATAAAGTACAATCATCAAATAGTAGACTATTGAGTAGAGCTATATAGATTTAAAAATTCAATCGAACTCGTAATATGATGTAACTTTCGATTCAAATAGTTGACGTATTGATTGGAAAGAAAAAATTTGAAATCCGTTGGAAGGGGATTAAGCTGAAATCCGATTCAATCCAGTCCATGTGCAACCCTAAGCATTGTCTATTGATTGTCGCTTATAATATAGTGATAGATATGACATTCATTATTAATTTCAAATATTAATTTTCTTCAACGAATAATATCTTCATTATATATTTAATAATAGATGATTTAGTGACGAATTTTGAAAAAAAAAAGTTTCACTGTAACCTTATTCTGTTGTTTTGGAAATCTCCATGCTACTAAATATATTTCTTTTTAAAGGACAAATTTATCAGATAAGGCCTAAAAATTAATCATTGGAGTTAACCCACGATGCAAATGTTAATCCCTATCTCATATCTAATGATACAAACATATATTATATCTATATCTAATCCAAAATTATATATGTCCTATACAAATTTTGACATTGTATAAGCTTGAAGATGGATTTGGATATTACTTTGATAGAGGAGTGATCCTATAAGAGTAAAAAGTTGTGAGAGCATGAGAGGGATGATTCTGGACCACATGATTCACCCAGAAGAGAGAAGATCAGGAGAGAGAAAACAGAATAGAGGGGTGATTCTGGACCACATGATTCACCCAGAAGAGAGAAGATCAGGAGAGAGAAAACAGAATCATGTGGTCCATAATCATCCCTCTCATGCTCTCACATTTTTTTGCTCTCATAGGATCACTCCTCTACTTTGATATCCACAACTATTAATATCACTATTTGTATTTGTATATCTATTTGCATATATCATTGTAGTTGTAACTTTATTTTAAATAATATGCAACGGAATTTTTTAACTTCTCTCACCATATATATTTGATATAATTCTTAAATATATTTCGTATCTTTGTATCCCAAGCATCAAAAATATGTTGTCTCTATTAAAGCATCGACACATCGATATCTTTATACATGTTTTAAGTATCCTTCCTTTGTTGCGGCAACATCCTGCACCATCGATTCCATCGTCTCCTGACTTTCGTGCTCAGTGTATAGTTTTTGAACTTCTTCTAAACTTTGAACTAAAAAATAACAACAATCACCATAAAAAGTGAAAATAACAACATATTAGCGTTTCTATATGCATCGTCGTTAATAATATAATAACGGGTGTATGACATCCGTCACCAATTTAATTCAAGTATAAAACATAATTTTGCAACAAATAATATTATCCCTACTACATTCAAATTGAAGATTTTATCTTTTCTTTGTGTAAAGTCTACAATAAGCTAATAACCAAATTAAATTTGATTTCAGTCGTGAACTCAACAACATTAATGTTACTTTTGATAACATTTTCTTAATGGTTGACTTTTAGTAGGTAGAAACTAATTAATCTGATCACAGCCTTATTACTTTCACTCCAAAATTCTTAAGAATATCTAAACTCTGTTGAAATATGAATTATATGGAATGTATATCAAGATTTTAAGAGACTTGTCTCCTTGGTGTTGAAGTCCCTACACGAAGATTTAATTTTTATGAGAAACTGATACTTCCAAAGAACGAAATGCAAGTTTGAAAGAGACGCATTTTTAAATTTTAAAATAACCACAAGAGGGCTTTTCGTTCAGAATTTTAAAATAAAACAGTAGGGAATATGACGGAGATATGATGGGCAAGGGCATATTGGGAATATGATGGTAAAAAATTAACCGACCCAGACCCCTCCTTAATTATCGAAATGGATTTGTGTCTATAATGTCACCTTTTTTGCCTTTAAAATTGACATCATAAATATCATTTTCAACGTTTAAGAAATCGTTGCAAATTAGTGGTGGATCCATGATTAGATCAGATAGGACAACAAACTAATTTGTACAATAACAATAATATATATATATATATATATATATTAAATAGGGGCCCTTTCAATGAGATGTGATTTTCTTGAAATTTAAAAGACTACTGTTTGTGTAAATTGTGAAACAATTTTGTAAAATATAAACTGCTATTTTGTAAAATATAGCATCCATATTTTAACTAACATTTTTTGTCCTGTATATTAATACTTTCATAAATCTTTCTTGATATACAAATTATGCTAATATTTATTATTAAATTTATGGAGTTAGAAACAATAAAATAAATAGAAAATGCCCACATTGATGTGGCTTTCCATGCATCCAGGAAAGACCCGCCTCATTGGAAGCCCCTATATTAAATATATCACGATCACCGAAATATACATAAAAACTTTTAAAAAAATATAGTAATTGCACCATAATAAAAAAAATTAGAAATACCTTTCGTGATTTAAATGTATTGAAATTAATAAAAACAAACTCGTGTCGTGAGAAATACAGAGTATGATGATGAGATGCAAGATGACAAAGTTGGAGGAACGATGAGGCATACATTCTCTAATATGAGAACTTGATTACAAGGAGAAATGGTAGAGCGGACACATGCCAATCCCTCGTCTGCGAGAATGTTTTGGAAAAGGTAGTCACCATAGTGCTCATCTTCGTCTTTTTCTTATTGCTCGCATGATGAATTTTTTTCTTGTTGATCGCATGATGAAGCATGTGCAGATCTCGAGATCTCCGAGTCGGATGCTTCCTTGAATCTTTAAACAACCACTGCATAAGATAAAGATCCCGTTAGTTGATCATGTCCTCAAAAGACATCAATTTGAGAATATTTCAACATTTATATTTATTCCATCATTTTCATTTATTACGAAATTGTGAAGTTCATAAAGGACTTGGGTAGAGATAGTAGAATAATGATGATTCATAATATATACATCTGTCTCTACTCAAAAGTCTTTGATTTTGGTAGATACTCAAATGTTTTAAGTACACCATCTCCTATGGAGTCACCAATCAGTACAACACAATGAACCATGTCATTTATGATTTTAAATATCGTGTGTGCATCTTATTGCCAAAACGTATCCTTCATATATGGAAGGATCCTGACAATATGATCCATATTAACATGTCATTGTGAGCTACGAGATTGTGACACCACTAGATAGGGGTGTAAGAAAATTCTCAAGTCCGATATTCGTTCAGGTTCGGCTCGTTAAAAGTTCGATTCAGATTCGATTCGAAAATAAACGAACCGAACCTGAACAGAAGTTTAGGCTCGATTAAATAAACGAACCGAACCTAAAATTCATAGGTTCGCTCAGGTTCGATTCGTTAAAAGCTCGATAAACATACACATATACATATTTACAAATTATCCTTATCCGTAGAAGTGAACTTATTTTGAGATGAGTGGTTTTTATCCTAGGGTAAGTGAATTTGTCTAGAGATAACTAGATATTTACGGGATAACTAGGTTTTATCTCGATATAAACAATCCAAAAATAAATAGTCGCATCATGTTTACAACGTATATCATCTATGGTCTAGTACTTTTCCCTTCTTTATCTTCAAATCAACAGAACAAGTACAAACATTACTTATCGAATATCTCCACATTATTCTTATTCCTTATCCCCATCTGAATAGATATAAAATATATTATAATTATACTTTTTTCAAAGAGACGAATCCTTATTAATCTAATTTTTTCAAAAGATGAAGATGAGTTAGATAAAGAAAAAAACTAAATGAATATTTATTCTAATTGTAAATACACATGTATATTTCCATTTCTCTCCTTTTCACTCCCTCTTATTAGAGAATTCTTAAGTTTGATATTCGCTTAGGTTCGATTCGTTTAAAAAGAGGTTCGATCCGGATTCGGTTCGAAAATAAACGAACCGAACCTGAACACAAGTTTAGGCTCGATTAAATAAATGAACCGAACCTCAAAAACATAGGTTCGCTCAAGTTCGGTCCGTTTACACCCCTACCACTAGAGGAGGGTTAATAGTTATTTGAGGCAGCTTTTAAAATATTCATGGAATAATCAGCCAGGACAGAAACAGTGATCAAACAAACCAATCAGCATACTTGCATAGTATTTGTACGTGGAAATCCATTTAGGTAAAAACCACGACCTGAGTCCTCCTGACTTGGATTTCCTGATTAGCCGAACTAATCAACTGCTTCGTTCCAAGGTATTTACACGGATATCTCAATTATTTACAAATCTTTTGCTTCAAAATCTTGGATCAAACTCCAAGATCAATACTAGGTATCATGCATTGTAGCACAAGCAGAAAAACAGATGAGATTTCAACTTTCTTCGTGCTTCCTTGGAGGTCTCACATCAAGCGCTTCTATACACACTTAGGATAAAACAACTAAGATCATGCACAAAGAGGTTAATAGAAAGCAATAGATGAAACATTAATAATATCCCGATAATGATTATTTCGATAGATATCGAGGCTATAATTCTTCAATAAATAGAAGATGATATCTTGAGATAAAAATATCAATATATAATTGCACAGATAATTCACAGAGAATAGTAAAAATAATTATGTCATAGATATCACATGTGGAAAAGCAATATCAAACAGATAATAAATATCACCGCGCAGAGAAGAGATTGCCAAAAGGATTCGGATTGCTATCAAAATAACTCGAAGAGCGGCTAGTGAATCGAATATTGTTGAACTGAACAACTTGCTTTACAGTTTTCAACCAAGAATATTCTTTACAAAATATCGAATGAATCAAAGAACATGAGAAATAATATTAAGGAAATCACTCGGATAGATCTTATTACTTTTCTAGAGAAAGTAAGAGTGATTGCTCAAATGGTGTATGTTCCAACAATGGGTATGGGGTTCCTTTTATAGAAGCTCAAGAAAAGTGGTCATTGGAAACAAAAATGGTCTGAAATCGAAGATGATTTCATGATATAATTGATTAGGTTAACAATAGGTTGATGATTGTATGAATGATATCCTAATAATAATCGATAATTTCAAGATACATGGTCGATAAAGTGTAATCAATCAATGAAATACATATGATCGACAAGGTGTGATTAATCAATGTGAAAGTACGATTGATAATTTCATCGTAACTTGATATTTGTGAAAAGGAAATTTTTGATTGAAGCTTGCTGCAGTTACAATTCTTGCAAAGCTGATACAAATAAACTATTACAAATATTTTAAATAAGAAACAACAAAGTTGCTTCTGTTTCAAAACGACGACTTTATAAAGTCGTGTTGAACAGAGATCCACACGTGCCATCTTTTAATAACAAAGAGTATGTAAGATACTACAATATAATCTTGTTTGTGTGTCACCTTTAAAATGCAGAGGACCAAAGTACTAACAATCTCTCCTTTTTTAATTGTGACAAAATCTTTTCAAAAGTTTAAAAGTTGTAAACACAGAATAAGCAAATGTCAAATTAAACTTTATATATGAAACTTATATCAAAAGTCAAAATAATTTGAAATACAACATTCAATCTTGATTTTAGTTGCTCCACTTTATTAAAAGAATGATAAATGTTTAATTCTTGTAAGATGGGCGGAGGTTATAACTTCTTATTTTAGTACTCTCCCTAATTTTTACCCTTTATTAATCAATTCTATAATCTTTAAATACATTAAAGCTTTAATTCTATTCTCCACCTTTCCTAGAGTGCCTGATTCGGATTCTTCTGATTCGACATCTTCTTCTTCTTCTGTCTTTATGACAAATAGGCATGCGAAGTCCCTTGCCTAGTATGTAGGAGGAGGCATCAGGAACAAAAGGTCGAGGGGAAGGCAAAAGAGGAGTAAGGGCATGTTGGGGTGCAGAGCGACGATCTCGAGCACATGGTGCACGGGGCCTGGGTTCCGCATGGGCATCTTTTGAATCTTGTAAGACATGTGATACAACATCTCAAATTGATCATTTATGTACTGACCATAGCTATTGGATAATGATGCAATCTCTAGTTGAAAACTTATCATGGCGTTAATCATCTCTTGTATCTGATGAAAATCAAGAGAGTTAGCATCGATGAAGGCCTTTCAGGTGAACTACTCCTTGGGGGATAGACGGTAATCAAGAAACGCCCAAGTGGAGTCAAAAGTAGAGGGGCTAGGGTGGATTGTCATGGGTATCAATCCATTGAAATGAGGTTCTAGAGTAGGAAGGCTGGGAGTGGACCATGTTGCGGTGACAAGCATTTCTACTTCTAGTTCATCTACTTCGATCGTAAAGAGCATCGACTCCATGCCAAGGTCAGAATCGGAGGATACGAACTGGGACACAAGGTATCTGAACTAGGGATACAACCGGATGCGGATATATCTGTATCCGATACATTTTCATATTTTAGCGGATACGGATACTAGTTTTAATTTTTTTGCGGATACGAATTCTGATATGGATATCATTATAGATTTTTTGGGATTTGGATGTATATATTTTTAGTGTACGGATACGGATATCTGTATTATCCATGTCTTCAGTAATATTTCAGCTTCACAAATATTTTGTATGCCTCAAAGTAGCTCTAACAGAAATTGTACATCATCATGAAATGTCAAAAAAAGTAATAAACTTTTATAATTTATCATAATGTCATTTCACGAAATATATCACATCAAATTTATCTTATTAGTCGGATACAATATTACAGTATTACCTATATTTTGGAAACATTTCAAATGAAGAAGACAAATGTGTGTCATCGTACAATTTTATTATATGCTCTTCAATTTATTTCATTCAATATTTTAATTTATTTTCTTATTTATTATGTAACATTGTAAGTTTATTAAATTTAGGATTAGTCATCCATCAATTACAAGTTCGTAAAGAGATCATTTCCAATTAAAAGTATGAGGAGGCACTTAATATTTATAAGATAATCGGTATACGTTTCTTAAATATCCGTATCTGAATGATGATTATCAGATTCCGAATCCATATCCATATTTAATGATATGTTATTCAATTTTCGATATCCGTATGATATCTATTCAGTATCCGTATCCATATTTTCAAACGGATAAGGATATGGTAATACCTATATTTGTATCTGTATCCGTCTGTTTGCATCCCTAATCTGAACACTAAAGAATGTGGCTGACCAAGAATCCTGACGAGATAAAACCTCTAGGAGACTGAGAAAGAAGATGAAAAAGATAGTAAGACTAATTGAATGGTCAAACTTGAACAAAAACAAAGATGAGGGCTTGGAACTCAAGAGTTACATGAGGTGAGGTTGGACTTCTGATTGCAAAAGTACCAGGAGAAGACTCTTTTGAGGAACCTAGGAAGGGGCTTGAAGTTCGGAGTCTTAATGGGTGATCGAACGGTTGGGGAGCATATGCACATGAATGGTCTCGATTGGATCTGAAAGATGTGATCCATGGGTGAAATTTGGGGCAAAATGGATAGCGTGGATATAATCTGGTCTTATTGTTCTTGATCCAACGGACGTGGAGGCTGCAAGAAGAACTGGGATGAAGGTCATCCAAGATGTACTTCGATCAGCTAAATCTCAGCCAATCTCCGTTCACAACAACTCTTGAAGGGTGAAGTACACTCTTGCCGAGCTCCTGTGTCGATTGTATATGGCAAGAGGGTTTAATGAAGCTTGGAGCTCCTGTTGAAAGCTCTCCATGGTCTGCAGGTAAAAGTGATCTCCAAGTAGCTTTTTCCTGTCTCGTTCGCGCTTCTACCACCAGCAAGAAGTTCGATGCTCGGAGGGGGTTTCTCCAACCAATTTTATAAGCGATAAACAAGGAAATGGTGAGGGAATGGGGACCTCCAACGATGGTGGTCAGAGAGGAGCTCGATTATCCAGATATATGAAGACCTGGTGATCCAGACGATGAAAGAAGATGAAGAAAGGGTCGGTGAGCATGAGGCGAGGGTCGGAATGGATGGTGGAGGATCAGAACACCTCCTATCTTACATATCGGAGGAAGATGGTGGTGGATCTGATCTTTCTAAATAGAGAATTAAAGTGCAAAAATAAATACATAAACGAGAAGGAAACGACCTAAGAATACCTACGATGGAAAAATCGAGGAGAATCGCCTCGATCTGCTGCGTAGAGTAGAGAGTGGGAACGTGGCGATGGAGGTTCAGCCACATGTTGGATCTCGAAATCCAGCCACCATCATGCACTCCCAGCCATGGGAGAATCCTACTGTTACCATGCTTTGTTCTCTAGGAATCGACTTCGAGTGCAAAAATGATGGGAAAATGGATCAGTCGTGGTAGGGGAAGATCTGAAAGTATATAAAGGCAAGGGTTCTGGTGAGATTTCGAATTTGAAATGCGCGCAATTTGATTCGATATCTAAGGAATCGATGATCTAGTGATGGAGAGGTTAGTGAGGGCTAAATAAATGGAGAAGGAATCGGGATGGATTAATGATCGGCGTATGCGGGAAAAATTTGAGAAGGATAGCTCGCGAGCAAGAAATGTGCGGAGGCTATTGAATAGAGAGTTGACTCAAGTCAACAGGCCCGGAATTGACCGATCAAGGAGCTGCTAGGATAAGACAAGTTTGTTACGCAACAAAAAGAAATGAAAATAAAAGTTAGATCAAATTAAAATAGAAAGTATTTAAAATAAAAAAATTGAAAATAAAAAATGTTAGTAATTAAATTATCTTACTTACAGTGATTTTTAATTAATTAAATAAAATATATACAAGGATGAAAATAAATAAAATGTATTATTTATAGGTATATATACCTATATTTACAACACCTTGATTTTTAATTATATTAATTTTACAACATACATATAATTTTATAATTTAATAATTTACAATATTTTAAAAGGGTTTTAAAAGTATTTTTGTTAGATTTTTAGGGGTTTATTTATTAGGTAAAATAAATAGGGATATGTTACAATATACATAGTGATATATGTACAATATGTGCATGATTTTATCCTATTTTATTTTACTTATATTTTGATTTTATGATTTTTATTTGTATTTTATATAAGTTAAGTATTTAAAATATATAATATATACAAGAATACAAATAATAAATATATAAATTATATACAAATAATATACATAGGCATAATATACAATAAGACCCAAAAATCACATTTCATGCCTTAACTCTGATTTTTATGAAACCAATTCCATTTTAAAGATTATTTAATTTGGAGTACAATGAAAGTAAGTTTGATTAATTTTGAGTTTTGGTGGAGAAGATATTGCTCTGATAAGTTGAGCTTTGGGACTTTTTACAAACTATACACTGATTGTTCTTGAAATTATTTTTATTATTTACAAAATAATTATATATACAGTTTCAAGACGAAAATATTTGTATTTGGATTGAGTTTGGTGATAAATAAAATAGTGTGAGTAATATCTATTATATATAGTAGTGTACAAGTGATATATACACAGTTGCAATTCGATTTTCTTGATTTTATGCCTTATCTCCCCTACTTTATTCCTGATCGATTAGATCAAGTCGACCTTCTCTTGGGAAGGAGTCTGCTTGTATCTGTTACATAAATACAGTCTTTTGTTTCTTTATTTTTCCTTTATTTATTTATTTATTTTAGGTTAAAATAGTGATGAATATATGGTATTTACACAATAATGATTGTTGGTAAAAGAAAAGATTTTTAATATTTACATATATTTTATAAGGGATTTTAAGCTAAAATAAATGAACAAAGATGATGAAATGCATATACATCAATAGACTATAGTTTTGGACGAGCAAGAGGGCTTCCCTAAGTTGCTTGAGGGATCTATGATGAAATTACACCCATTGACAGTGGGCGTAAGGCAGAAGTGAATGGTATCGCTGATGTCTTCGACATTCGCGTATAACTCAATGACTACGTCGAAAGAGAGATTCTATAAGATAATCTAGGTGGCATGGAAACATTATTAGATGAAATAAGCTCCTAATCTTGTTCATATTTAAGATCCTAACGTATTCCAGAAAATAGTTGTTGTAGACGAGCCAAGAAATAGGTCAAATGGTCATGAACCTATGATGGGAGTAAGCGAAGATATGTTCTTCGACGGAGGCTGAATGAGAGAAGGAAGCTCTCCCTTAGATCTTTTGGGTGCCATCTCTAATCTCACATTAGTTCATGTAACTAAAGGTGTGCTTTGAAACATGAAGGAATTAGGAAAAAGAACAATAAATCATAAAAAAATATGTGTTGTGGACTTACAAGGGTGATCAATCATGGGTGATCAATCAGTCTCTTAATGATGATCGATCAAGCCTATGTTAGGCCTTGGAAAACTTAATAGTTAGGAGGTCTTTCTCGCCCATGAGAGGGTGTCAAGAGTGAGGGTGCCTTGTATGCTTATTCAAGGATGATTGGGAGGCGACGGATGAGATCAAACTCGGATTTCTTAAGATACTAATGTGTCCTTTATTCCCAATAAGAGGATTTGATGTGTCCTCTATTAGCAAGGGTTTGATGTCGTCTAGTTCAGCAAAAGAAAGGTAGGTAACAATCTAGATGTCCTTACCAAAAGTTAAGGGGTGCCAAAAATCCAAATTTAACTGTTTGAATTTTGTCCCAGATGATCGATTAGATCCTGAGCATGATCGATCATTTGTTGTCGATCAGTGCTTTCCGATCGTCGATCACTGGTGATCGATCAACCAACTTCATATTATCGATAAAATGTGCCATAAATGAGTTCCTTTTTGTCAATATTATATTCAAGAAATATCACTCAATTTGTAGAACTCTAATTCTCTTCTAATGAGCTCAAATTAAGGTGCCATTAGACGTTTTGTAAAAACGTATACTAGTTGCCTATTTATTGAAAAATAGTCGAAATAGATTTCACCTTTCAAGATATTTTCTCTAAGGAAGTGTTGCATAACATCTATGTGCTTAGTCCTAGAGTGGTTGACAGGTTTTTACTTATTTAATAGAGCCAGTGTTGTCACACGGTAATCTATTCTTGCTAATGGTCAAAGAAAAGTTGGAAAGACTATTTTTCTTCCAGAGTAGTTGAGAAAAAGTTAAATATGTGGTTATATAGTCCGTTTTAGTAGTTGATAGAGTCAAACAAGTTTACTTTTTGGGGAAAAAAAGAGACAAGAGCATTCCCCATGAATTGGCAGGTGTCACTTGTACTTTTCTTATCCATAAGACTATTAGCATAATGCATCGTTATGTGCAAATAATTCTAATGAATGCATCTTCAAAAAAAACAAACTCGAATATTTTGTAAATACAAGATAATGGAAGATTCTTTTTATGGATTCAAGTAAGTTTCTTTTGGTGATGAATGAAAATGTGTAGTTAAATATGTGCTAAAAATATATCGAGTCTTCTTACAGTTAGATAGAGCAAACAATCAATCATACCTCTGTAAATTCATTGATCGATAAGGTTACGGGACTCGTCAAGGCCTAGGTGAGTCACAGAAGTAGAGTATACTTCCTTGAAACTTTGTCAAAATCAAACTTTATCAGGATCTCCTTCGTGTACTTATGTTGTGAGAAGAAAGTACATGACTCTATCTGGTTGAGTTATAACCCTAAGAAAAACTCAAGTTCTCTCATCATGATTGTCTTGAACTGTTCCTGCATGGATTGGAAGAAATTTTTGCAAAGAATTGCATTAGCAGATCTAAACACGATATTATCAACATGAATTTGCACAACTAGTAAATCAAACAAAACCAACTTCACAAAGTACAATCTACTTTACATATTGCGAATCCTGAGGTGAGTAGAGAGGATGAGTCGATCATAGCATTCTTGAGGAGCTTGATTAATTCTATGAAAGGCTTTCTTGATCTTAAATACATGTTCTGGTCTCGAGTAGTATTCAAAATCCAGTGGTTGCTTGATTATTGTTAGGTTTTATCGGATTTTAAATTCAGAAATTATAATGTAACAAGTGTTGCTGCAACCCAACGATTCCCCAATCAAAGATATTCTTATTCTAAAAGAATAATGTGTTGCTAATTATTAACCTCGTATAGATTTCAAGAACGAAATCAGGGAGGCTACAAATAAATGATGGAAATTAATTAGAGCAAATTAATTAATCTTTTTAATTTCTTTTTATTTTCTAATTTTTATGCATTTTAATGATCTTTTATATTTTTATGGATTTTTAAATGTTTTATATTTTTTATTTTTTTATTGTTAATTTTTAATTGATTTCGAATTTTGCAAATTTTTATATATTTCTAATGTTTAAAATTAATTTACGAATACTATATATACAAAAGTAAAAATTTTCTTTTTATATGTCAAAAAATGCTCAAAATTGAGAAAAGTATTTTTTTTATTTTATAATTTTTAGTGACTTTATGACATTTTTATAGATTTTTAAAGATTTTTTTACTAATTTAATAAGGAAAACAATTTTTAAAGTGAAATTATCAATTGTTTCTAGTATTTTTAAAAATAAAATAAAACCAAACAATCTCGAAACAGATTTTATGCAAAAGTATTTTTATTAAGCTTTAAAAAATCCAATTATGTATTTTTCTCATTTTCTTATAATTAATATATAATTGTTATAAGATTTTCTAAATTTTATACTTTTTATTTTTTTATGATTTAATTTTTATTTTAATATTGTATAAGTGGTAAATTATAGTAAAATATACTCACACTATTATTTTTTAGAATTTTTCCATAATATTTGAATTTTTATGTATCTTTGAATATCAAATAGATAAATATGTTTTGCTTTTGTATTTTTAAAAATAGCAAATAAAAGAACTTTTAAAAATAAATATAATATGATATAGTTCCGATTATTAAGAGTGTATTATGTTATTTGTAGAATTTCTAGATTAATAAAACTATTTATTCAAAGCAATGCAAGAGTGATGATCTGTGAAATGCCCTAATTAATTATGTCGAATTATTGTTGTCGGGCAATAATGATCAATTAAAAATTAAACACACAAATTACTAAATTAATCAAGTGAATTAAGTATGTTTATATATTTTTAACCTAGGCAAAGAGGAAAGGAAACAACATAAGGTTTAATTTATCGAACTTAATGCATGGTTTTCAAGAGAGGATTTTTTTGGTCTTTTTTAATGTGATATGAATGTACATACAAAATGTGATCGAATCAAGTTGTTAAGCAAAACAAGCAACTTAGCCTAATTATTTTTTTACTCAAAATCAGATCAAATTAGGAAGCAATATTTTTCTTGTGAATCTAATTCGACACAAGAAACATTTTTTTTATTTTAAGGGTTAAAATGAAATAATAAAAATGAACACTTTATGGGTTTTTATGCAATTTCAAGAACAAATAGTATGCAAAAATTATGAAACTTGGACAAAACTTAAATTTGATGAAATGAGCTTAACTAAAATTTTTAAATTTTTTTGACAGTATATGTTCTTTTATGTATTTCTACACGAATAGAGTGAATTTACGTAATTAATTCTTAAAAATCTACAATAAAAATTCACACCAAACCAAAATTATCTCAAATAGATCTATCAATATCCAATCCAAAAAATTGAGTTTGCGGAAAAAATTATGTGTGGACCAAATTAAAAATCAATCAAAAATTCCACTCACCAATTTATTTCAGGAAGAATGTACCGCCATTTATCATGATATTTATGCACAATTTAAATCATAAGAAAACACCCAATATATGATTTTTATAGAATTTTTAGGGAAACATATAGTTGCATGCAAATTGTAGAGTTTAAATGGGTAAAATTCCACTGATTTTCAATCCCTGAATTTTAATAAATCATCCTTATATCAGAAAAATACAAACTTAAGCTTAGTTGATAAACAATGATATTCTAATCATCATGATACTTTTACTTTTGCAAAATGATCAAACATGAAGATCCATAACAATGCTCAAATATAGGGGTGTCAGTGGAATACGAGAATAAATCAACAAAAAGAAGTTGTGCCTAAGGGAACTTCTTTAATTAAATCTACCTTAGGGATCTACCATGCATTTTTTTCAAAAGGGTTTCTCACACATGGGGATGCCTCAGACCCCTTTTTCTTCTCCTCCAAGATCGAAGGCAGTTGGTTGTGTTGGGCGAGAAGTGGCAGCGAGCAGACACGGGCGGGTTGTACGTAAGGGTGGTTAGCACGTGGGTGGGTGGCGGCCTGCTGGCATGGGGTTTTTGCAGTCGTTGTGCGTGTGGTGGCGGAGGAGATCAGCAATAGTCGTGCTGCCGTGATGGGTTGGAGGGGCGACAGTTGTGGAGAGGTGGTGTTGCAGCTGTGTGGAAGGTGCAGCAGTGTTGTAACGGATGAGCGGCGGCAGTGGGGGAGGTTGGCACATGGGTGGGAGGCAGCCTGCTGGCGTGGGGCTCCTACGCCCATTGTGCGTACGGCGACGAAGGAGAGCAGCAACGACCACGCAATCGCGATGGACTGGCATGGCGAGGACTGTGGAGAGGTGATGCCACTGGTTGTGGGTCTTGTAGTTGTGTGGAGGGTTGGCAGCTAAGAAGATGACATATGTTCACCGCATTATGGAGCAGCTATGCTGTAATTCCTGTTATCGTCTGCAAGTCGTGCTCAATAGTGAAACACCGTGAAGCTTGGCTGCTTCGTCGAGTAGATGAGCATCTATACTAGGGGGATCTTGTAGATCTCACCTAAAAGCTGGAGCAGGTCGTTATTGCTCGACCTATTCTTCCGCAACTGTCACCTACAGAAGCGAGGGGGCTGGGCTCTCTCTCCTATCGACGGATGATGGAAGAATGAGGAGGGGAAGAGAGTAAAAGGAAGAAGAAGTGGGAGTTAGAAAAGATGTGGAGAATGTGTCTTGGAGATTGGAGAAGTAGTGGAAAAATGTAAGTTGATGGAAAAAGAATAAGAAATAAAATAATAAAAAATAAGTAGGCTACTAAAATAAAACAAAAAGAAAATAAAAAATGTAAAAGTATAAAAGTTCCAGCATGAAAAATGTAGATCTAGATTAGATCTACATTCTTCATGTAGACCTTGAAATCAAAACAAAACAATATTTACAAGAAAGAAAACTTTTTTTGATTGGATTTTAAATAATTAAAACACAAATTTACGGCTTTTGTTTTTTCATTTTCAAATAAAAAATTTTACAAATTAAAAATAAAATAAAATATTATATATAAAGTAGAATACAATATATTTGTTTGGGGATTTTAATGAATAAGGAAACGCAAAAGAAAATGGATAAAGATTAATATTTACACTATATACAATGTCACCAGTAAAATATTTTATTTTGATTTTTATAACTATTTAATTTATTAAAATATATAATAAAGATTAATATAAGAAGAAAGAAATCAAAACAGGTTAAATTTATATATAAAATGTGGGTGTCAAGTTAGTACATATATACATTATACAATTAGGTCTCAAACTGACATTTTGAATACAAGCTCCAATTTTAATGAGTTCACTTTCATTGGATAGATAACTTTATAATTTGAACATTAAAAGTTGGTTTTGTGAATTTAGAGTGTATAGTGAGTATGAATTCAGGCAAGAACTTGGACTTTACAGTTTTTTCGTTTAAGATCTAAAGTATTTATTCAATATGAAAATTCTTTTGTATTTTTATATATATTTTTATATACAAGATAGAAGAAGAATTAAGTCAAAAGAGTTAATATGAATTTATTAAAAATTAGTGAAGATTGAGCTTTTTACAGGTGAATATATACACGTTTTCAGCTTTTTATTTTTTTGGTTGTTATTGTGAATTATTTTATGTTTTTATTCAAGATAAATATACATTATTAGTTTATTTTTATTAAAAGTTGCATTTTATTAATTTATTGAATTTATAAACATTTATTTATTATTTTGTTCATGATCACAAGCTAAGATTAGTATATTAAGATGATGAATCACGGACTCATCACCCCATTATACTTAAACTTTGCTAGTCCTCAAACAAATAAAGAATGAACAAGTTAGATTAATCCATGGCTGTGCATGTCAAATACAAGATTTGATCCATTAGGAACTCTCGATTTTAGTAATCTTAAAATTCTAAGATAAACCAAACTCTAGTCAAAAGATATCCAACTTCCCTAATCATGAGACTCTATATGTATACATATATAATAAGGACATGACATTAAGTGGGGACTGCAATTACAAGAGTAAATTCAAAGCATCACCCGAAATTCCAATCCAAGAGACTCTCCTAAGAACCCAATACTCAACACTAGGGCATAAACCATTTATTACGTCCTATTGACCGTCTCTTTAGTTGTCAATCTTAAAAGTGAATATAGAGGGTTCGTTTATGGATGCATATGATGATGTCTTCTCTTATCTCCCTTTCATTAGAACAAGGATCCTCCTGAGTGCCTTATTAACGTAATTCGTGTATTTTTTTTGCTATACCATCAAGAGATCATTGAGTCGTATGCATTTGTTTTCATGAGAGTACACTGAGATGTGTCTTTTTTTAATATTTATCATACTTTTCCACACTCAGATTTATATCACTATACGATGTAGAGCCCTTTTTGGGTGCTAGACCGATTCATAAAAGCCTAATATGATGGTTCAAGTGGACACTTTAAAGGTTTGGAGCGCTCACCTTTGGTGTGAGCTTATTTGAATGTATCTTTGTAGTGTAAGAGCATTTCTTTTCATTTTGTTTTTTCTGGCAAGTTCCACTGCTTTTACCTAGTTGGCGCACACTTTATCAACATTTTTATGTTTCATCACACCTTGGAACTTAGGTAAATATCAAGAGACTAGTATAAGAACTTGTTCTCATAATGGCTAAAGTTGCTAACTCTCATATTTTATGAAGCCTTCATCAATTTTATCCCATCCTCGAGTATCATAGAATCAGGTACATGCTCAAATCCCTCATCCCAGTTCCTCAAGTGAATCATCAACTCATCTCATCATAATTACAGCCGTGTAAGCGAGTTGCTGGGCATATTCTTTAAGGTAGAGACTAAGTATGCAATGTAGAACACATATCTTTCAAACTAAGGAAATGTGAATAATTAGTCATAGACCCTAATGATTAAGACTAGTTAACTCTGAATTATAGAACCTCATACACCAAGTATTCTTGAACTTCATAAGTCATGTATGAATGTGTAAGTGTCAATGACCAAACCAACTTATTAATTAGTTTTTTTATTAATTTTAAGAAAAAGAAATTTGTTGGTTTTTTAAAAAAAGAGAATCATTATTTTTTTGAAAAGTTTTTAATAATTTTTTGAAGGAGAATGAAGAAAGAATCAAAAAATTGAAAAGATTTTTATTTTTTTCAAAAAGTTTTTTTGGAAAAGTTTCAAAGTTTTTTTTATTTTTCAAATCTTTTTTTTTGGTTATATCTTGAATTTACAACATTTTTTACAAAAAGGATGTATTAATTACGAGTAAAACAAAATTTTATAAATTTTACAGTACTTACAATAATTTACCTATAACCCTTATTTTAATTACACACAAGTCAAAGTACGAGCTATAGGTAAAGTATATGTAATATATACAAAACCCCTATACTTAGCATGTTCTATGTCCTCATAGCACTACGTGAAATAAAGACATAGCTTGTACTAAGCATAAGTGAGTAAGAAGAATAGAAAACGAGAAGATAAGAAGAAGAAGTGGTTGTGAAGAATATAGAGGGGGCATCGATCTCCCTATACTTCGGCTCTGGTAAGCCTAAGTATAGAGTAGTGGTCAAGATTGGGAGATCGAAGAGAGTGAGAGGGAATATAAAAAAAAGGAAATAAACGAAGATAAAGAGAAACTCAGATCACTCACCCCACTGATACTTAAGATCTAGTCGTCCTATGTATAGCCACAAAATGATACTGAGACAAAACTGTTGTGAGTAATGTGAATCACAGTGGAGGGATGGAAGAAAAAGAAAACCAATACAAGGCAGAATGAGAATATACCAAGATCAAGAAGGTTTGCCATGGACCATCTTATGGGAACAGAGGGGGAAGATGAAGTATGGACCTGTGATGTTGTGGGATTCATCCCCAAAGGAAGTAGTGAGGAGGATGGAATGTCCAACGATGATCAACACAGGGTTGCTTCCTCGAGTATGGTTGAATGACAGCCTTTCCATACCCATTTGTGATGATCACATCATTGGAATCCGAAGAGGAATCCTCATAGGAGACCATCATAGTCAATTTTCTAGAACCTAAAGTATGGATAAGATGACGAAAGTGACACACCTTGAGGGGTTCAGGGGAATGCCTCGAGGAATCGGTGCTCTCCATCTCCTCACTAGAAAATCGACTAAAATAAACGACTTCCTTTTTGGAGTGACTTTTTGAGATGTTGACCATCTCTCTGGGTGGTTTCTATGATGATGTAGGCTCGATATTCAGATCATCGGAATAATCAAGGCATTCGACAAAGTTCGGTCTTGAATCAAGAGAAGCTTCTATTTGTGAGTCCTTTACAAGAACTCTCATGGAGGTCGTGGATCAAGCATCGTGTGAAATCTCCTTGGTATGGGAGGTCTCAATGTTAAACTCGAAAGCCCTCAGGGACCCATTAACACGATACAAGTTATTGTTTTATCATGTCCATCTGAAAAGAATTGAATAATTGAATGAATGCACTTTATTATTGAGGTCCACTTGTACAATTAGGGTTATGTACCATGGCCATATTGAATACCATGCAACTATGTGGACACAGCTCACATCAAACATGTGATATTCAATACAGATCTTCAGTCTAAGAAAGAGATGGCAATCTTTCTCTAAAGACTGATTTCCATCCGACTTCTTGATGCAGGTCCTCTACATATATTCAAATGTGTTGGAATAATCAAGCCAAAGAGTTGACTTAATGAGATCGAGATAAACTAAGACCTGAATCATAATTGTCACGATCAGGCACACATCCTTTGACATGAGATAGATATGCATCTATATTCCTAAGTATGCACATTTGATAGACCAATATGTTGGTGACCTAGCCAAGGTCCATAAACAGGCGTGTTGGTATGCATATGAAGTCGTATGGCATGTATGATCTCTCGAAGGAATCATATAGGTCCATACTTGATGAACCATGAGACAGAGCTCACTCATGAGATATTTTGGGGCCAAAATGAATCCCATGCATAGCCATCTTGCTTATGAAATAAGACATGAATTCAGGATATTAATATATGCTTTCGAAAAGTATATGATTAATATTGTCTCCCAATTATCAAATGAGAAATCTATTGATATATTCCAAAGAAATAAGTCAAACCAAGGTTTGAACTTCGGATTTATCAATTTTTTCCTGTGTGAAGGATGAATGAGTGTTGGGATTATTCAGGGTTGCATATGTTGTAATGGATCATTTACCATGATACTTTCAATCCGAGGGAGATATGAAACATGATGGATTTAATGGATCCATCTAGCTAGATGATTTCTGATTTAATTGGATTAAATCATAATTCATTTGAATTCAATTTCCCATTTTGATTCCAATTTCAATGTTCAAATGTTGGAAACAGAAATGGTCATGGAAATGGAAGTATACAAGCTCCTTGAGCTCATTTCTTACTCCAAATGGTTTGGACTATGATTAGAAATGGTCACTAAAGCTGGATTTAGCTCACTGACATTTTCTCCAGTTCATGGAGAGTGTGATGTATTTCATTGAGCTCACTGAGAGTGTAAAATATTATAGCTCGAGGTCAACATTCATAGGTGTTGAATTTTTACAAAAAAATGGTATAAAACCTGAAAGTGGATAGTTATCAATTTTAAAGTCACTATACATGGATAATATGATCTCCCTGACATTATCTCCAAGTATATGTACTTGCATCTCATGATTCATAATTGGACTCATAATTATTGATGTCAATATAGTAATAATAATAGTTCTTATTGCAAAGCAGTTTTGCAAATAAGATTCACAAATATATCTCGTTAATTAATGTAAATAGTGATTCACAATAATAATTATTTATATAGATGTGACTCATATAAATATTTATTTAAATATGATTTACATAAATTTTCCAAGACATGAGACTGTGTGAATTTGATTCACATTTTTTGTAGATGTAAATTAGATTTACATTTAATTTCGTGCTCATGAATATGATTCATAAGCTATAAGGATTATTTCCAGAATTGCTCCAATATTGATAATGTGATTATAAAGATAATGAATTGATAAATAAAATGCAACAATATTTACTATATTTAGTGAATGTGGGCATGTGTATTGAATACACATGGAGCTATATGCTTGAGTCCTATTTCTAATAAGACTGTCTATGTTATTGCCTTATTTATTGATTAATCAATGAATAAATTAGGAACAAATACATTCTATATAGGGAATTGGTTGGTCTTGTGTGATGACACATGGTGCCACTACGAAGAGTCTTTGAGAAGAATTTTGTGTTGATTTGTTGCTTGATTTATTAATTAAATTATTTGGAGATAAAAAGA
The DNA here is from genome assembly GCA_037367405.1 of Ottelia alismoides. NCBI lineage: Eukaryota > Viridiplantae > Streptophyta > Magnoliopsida > Alismatales > Hydrocharitaceae > Ottelia > Ottelia alismoides. The sequence goes on from JAZKJV010009305.1 coordinate 222,859, forward strand.
GGATAATTGTATTGTTGAAAGAGGATGTAGTCTTAATCCTTTGATCAACAATCCAAGGGATATCATTACACATGCTTGCTTGAAGAGAAGACTCTTCAATAGGTATGGATGTGTATAAAAGGAGAGTAAGACTCTCTCTTTATACACTTGAATTTTGGAGAGCAATAGTCCTCAGAATTTAATGTCCTTGAGATATAGAAGAGTCATGAGAGCCTCCACCTATCATACTCATCTTCTTGTTTCCCTAGACGACGTCTAGGTTCATGGGAAGCAACATGGCTCATCATCGTGCCCACGAGAGAGATAAGCGCAAATCGGACTTAATTCGGGAGGTCTCTTACCTTAGAGACTCATGCTTCAAGAGTTAACCCCGATTTATTTTTTATATTCATTATGAATATCAAAAATTATTTTGGAAAAAATATTTCATTAAGAATTTATAATTTCTGAATGTACAAATTGTTGTGCTACATTTTCTATTTCATACGATAAACCAAGGTTGTTTTAACAAAATGTTTGCTAAATATTTCGTGTTTTCAAGATGTGTAGTAAATAATTTTTTATGTACTTCCTTCAATTGGTATCAGAGCCAAGCTTTGAGGATTTGGATTGTATCCAAGTCTGATAAACAGTCATCTAGATTATCTCGATTATCGAGTATATAGTCTTGCGAAAGTTCTAATGATTCGATTGATTCGGCGACTTTCAAAGTTACTACTATTCTCCCATGTTTTAAATACATTTTTAGGATATATATATGAGGTCTATAAGGTCTGGACTCATACTCAAAATATGCATCAAATGTTGGTGACAAACAGGAGAAGATTCGAATGTTAAAAGTGATCGCAGACTCCTATTTCGACTAGAGATTGTAGAAAGAAAATATTGATTTTTAGATAATATTTTTGGATCATATAATATGATAAAATAATGACTAATATGTCATATATCAAGTCCCCAGACCGTGTGAAAAGGTATCGTACGATTTCGCATGTGCGACCTCAAGAAATTGGATTTCTCTATGATGGAGTTGGAAGAGAACTCGGTTATTTTAACTGACTTGTTTCTCATATTTTAGGATTTAAAAATTGATAGAAATATATTTGATATATTGACATCAGGAGTTGGATCTAATATTTTATAAATATCAAGTGTCGCAACTAATTTTAAGTCCAAGTTATATGATGTCTTCTAATTTGAAGTTCAATGGTCGTTTTGCAAATTCGAATATGAAATCATTATTTGTTTATTTTATAAATGTGCAATAAAATAGAGTGTCTTTTTATTCATATTTTCTCTGATTAATTATGCACTTGAATGTTTGCAATGCAAATAGAATTGTGGAATTAGTTTGATTGATTTCATGAATTGTCTAGATTGTTGCATTAAACATATTTCGCATTTGAAATTATTTTGATTCAAAGAATTATCTAGATTGTTGCATTAGACTTTTTAAATTCAAAAAGGAGTTTTTGAATTCAAGAAGTATCTAGATCATTGCACGAGACCTTTTGGGAAACTAAAAGGAGTTTTAATTCCTAAAACATCTGTGTGTTACTATATAGTATCACATACGATCGAAAGATCGACATAACCCCATTAGTACAATATGTACCGATTGTTTTGTCTCGAATTGATTCGGTGAAGGTGTCTAGGATGTGGACATGCTAATGGGGTACTTAAATACCACCTTACACCGCATTTGCAGTGGAAGCACTCCCTTTTAGCATTATCTGTCCGACCTGGTCGGATCCGTTTGATGAAAGGTGGCATGAGGAGTCATGGCATACTTTAATAACTAAAATTGGAACGTTAAATTGTACTAGGTGAGGGTGTAATACTATATGGTAACATCAAGTGTATAAAAGGATCAAACCCCAACTAGGATTGCTTAAGTGTTATTGTTTTAATTAGATTAAAACTAAGACAATAAGCATGTATCTTAGCTCTATCCCTTAGATTAATCATGAGAATATGATTCAAAATGATTAATCATTAATTTAAATATGATATGGACTAAGTCATATGATAACATCTATGGTCTCTCATCATTGCGAAGAGATCATCACCATGGGTTGTATTTTTGGAGGCGCTCATGTGTAGTCATTACTCCGGAATACATATATCCATGGAATCAGGTTCTTCATTTCTCGAAAGAGATGTGACGTATGCGTAGTTACCCCAATGTTGTTCCAAATATTATTGAGGCAACATTGGATTACGTATAACGTAAATTGATATTTGCTCATTGACAATTGGTTTAATGGAAAATATGTTAACTCCATATATGTGGGCAGTGTGAGTGTTGAAGACCAAACTGAGAATACAAGTTGGACTTGTAAGGCAGAAAGAGTTCCTATTTCTTTCATCGTAGTTGCATTTTCTCATATTATTAGGGTGCAATGAAAATGAAAAGGAGATTCAGATTTCGTAGTAAGGCCTTGTGCCAGGACCTACGGGCCAATGGACAATACTAATCTCTAAAATCGGGACTGCTAATTGAATTGGACCAAAAATTTTTACTAAAATTAACCCTTGTTAGCAGGAGAGCAACCCCGTCACTGTATGATTTACTTGCAAGTGAGAGAAAGATGACACTAGGATAGAGCCAAAGCCAGGATTTTCATATAGACTACTGGTTCAAAACGATTAGTCACTTTTCAGTGAGGATCTATGGGTAGCTGGTAAATGGTTCAGATTTCCTTAGCAGAGTAGGAGGTTTCGAGGATGCCTTATAGGCTTTGTCCTCAAGAAACATGTAGTCGTATTTATACGGTCCGCACTTACTCCTATACTGACTGAAAGTGGGTTTCGAAAGAATCGGGACAATCTTTAGAAAAGTACATGCACCCAACAGCTCGTTAATCTTTCAAGACTTGCATATATCATCAACTAAAACTGACAAGATAATTCAATCGAATCTTTACGGACCTCACCTATTGAGTTGGTAAATTTGGGGTTTGTGTTTGCGTTTGTCTTGTGTTTGTCCGTGTGTGTTAGCTTGTGTACTTGCACGTTTTCCACCTCGATCCACTTACATTCATCCATTCCCCTTTAAGATGTTGGGATATTGGTCATCATATCAAATTCACTTCTCTTCAACCATAATCCGATTATCTTCACCTTCTTATCTATCCTCATGAGTCATGCCCCCATCCATACCATGAAGTCAGAACTTCGACTAACTTCCCCACTTCTTCATACTTATTACCTACCCCACCTTCTTACACCCCTGACCCCCTTCCAACCTGGACAAACTCACCTTATAGTCGATCGCTTGTTGGAATCAATAAACAAATCGAAGAGCAAGCCACTGCTAAGACAAATGATTGGCAGAATTATGTGCCCCCACAGACCTCATTCTCATCTTAAGTTGAGACCAGACAACAATTCACATATACACATCCTGACATGACCCTAGGGAATAACATGGTTGATCGAACAAACCGAGTGGAGAGGCTAGCATCATATGATAGTCTTGACTTGTTTCAACCTAGTAATCTAGCCCGCATTGACCAGGGTCCATATCACACATTCGGAGAGCCTACACATGCACGAGCTTTGACTCATGAGCTAGATGCACCACCCTATGTTCATTGACTCCATTATTCGAGGCTTCGACCAAAATCTGTCCTTCGGATGGTCCATACTCGACCCGACATTACAAGCTAGAGTCTAGGTATGTTTAGTATGATACTTCAAGATCTCAGCAGTATCCTCCGAGTAGACAAACTGCTTCAATAATTTTCTATGAGGACTCTTCGAAGAATAATATTCTAGGGTTGTGATGAGATATGAATTTATTGAGGACAAAATTAGAAATGTCATCGACTAAATCATTTCAATTTATTCCAGCTCAGGTTTGGAGGTGGAGATAGAATAAGTGGATTCAATGCTGGAAACTTAGAGGATACAAGGAAAGAGACACACTATGTACAGTTGGAGTCCATTCTACCTCCCTCTTCTACTAACCACTTACGTTCCCCTCCTTCACCTATTCAAAACAACAACAAAATTGAAAGTCCAAAAAGACCAAAAACATTGAAAAATCAGAAAAATTTCTAAAAATAGAAAATGAAAAAGACCTAAAAAATTGGAGCCTACTCTAAGGGGAGCACTCGATGATGAATTTATTTTTAATCTTCCATTAATGAAGGTCATAGATCACTTCCCCGACCTCAGACAATTTGTGAGAAGTAAATTAATGCCTAAGAGGTCGGGCAATAAGAGGACAAGAACTGAGAGACACATAGTATCTATGTCCACCTCCTTGGTGATAGGGAGAAAGACCAAGACCCGTACAGTGAAGCAGTTGCCTAGGGTTGAATGTGAAATCAAAAACATTACCTTTACCCATGCAAGAGTCGATGATGATTCACCAATAAATATCCCCCCGACGACTATTTTTGACAAGCTCAAACTAAAGCCAATCAGAAAGTTGCGAGAGGTCGTTTAGTTGGTTGATCAATCTATAAAACGGCCGGGAGGAACTATTTCAGTCATCATTACTTTCCAAGGTGCTATACTCCATGTAGACTTCACAGTCATTGACATTGAGCATCGAGGAGAGTTTACCCAGTCTCCTATTATTCTTGAGAAGCCATTCCTAGACTCGTCTAAGGCGACTATAGATTGTGAGACTAGGGAGATCATATTATTGGGAGCAATCGGCGGTACATTCACATGCACATCGATGCTCTAATGTGCAGAAGACGGAGAAGTCAAATCTGTAGAAGGATGTACTTGTGAATAAGATGGCTCACTGAAAACACCTATGTATGATGGAGGTGGAGGAACACCAAAAAACGGGTAATACACCATAAGTTGGTGCATCTCATCTGAAAGAGGTCCTGCAAAATTCGAGGGATTCAAAGGCGAGGGGGATTATCAAGTGGACGGCCGACTGGATCGTTGAGATCCATGTGAACCTCCATATCCAAAAGAACAAGCCATGTCTATAAATAAATATGGATGAAATTAATTTAAAGACAAAAAATTTTGATTTAAATTTAAACATAAGAAGATATATATTTTATTGAAAATACCTTAATCTTCATAGCTTAAATAATGTGAAATATCTTTATATTCCCTATTATTGTCTTCAGTAGTCAAATATTTATTTATGTCATTCATGTCTTCAATTAAATCATTACTTGATACAAGATCTACTAATGGAATATTATCAGTAATGGAGATAACTTCTGTTGTATTGTGATGATCATAATCAGGTATAAAAGCTTCATCTGCATCTTTATCCACACTACTCTCCTCCTTATGTAACTTCGAGAGTTAAAATTGTCTATGTGATTGTTAAATATTCAACATTTTTCTTTTTTCATGAGACTTGGGGAAGATAACATACTAGGTCCACTTGTGTAGCAAGTATAAATGGTTCATATCTTCATATATATTTCCGATCACATCAATCATTTTATTTCTTTTATCAAGAACTACACCCTCTTTCAGGTTATACCAATCACATAGAAATAAGAAAATCTTGTTAAGTCCTAGAATATTATACTCTACTTACAAAACTTCTTTAGAATTATGTAGTAGTTGATATTATCCCCTTCGTAATAAGATATACGAATCATTACCATGTAATTCTAAGTACTTGAATTTATCATATGGTCTTAATTTGATTTTTGAATATTTAAAGACCCTCCTAGTTGGGACCTCCGAACTAAGGAAAGCTAACATAAATGCCATTTTATACAGATACCTTGCATCTCGCGTATGTACGTGTTACATATGTGGACTTTAAGATACTAGTATAATATATACATTTATGTTGGATGGGAATTTGCATAGATTGGTCAATTTTTATGATTAGGATATGGATGTGTGTGATCCTAATATTATGCCTAATAAAGTGTTTAATATCATATTATTGGAATTTACCTGCAAAAAAATATCTTCCACAAGCGCACATCAAAATGCACAACCATTGGATCGGAATATCTCATCTCGAAGTGAGTGATAGGTTTGTGAAAAGACAAAAATATAAAACGTTGGAAGTGATAAAATCGTTCAATGTATTGCACATGTCTTCCGTTGTGCAAGGACACACACCACCCGATGTGGAGGAACGCATTGTGTGTATGATTTTGTACGATTTCATAGTTATTTAATATTTTTACCTTATTAACTAACTACAAACTAATGTGGAACACTGGTCTACATTAGTTAAACTTTAATGTGATAAATAATCACAAGAATGTTACTTACAAGAAAAAATAAGAGGTACAATGCCTTAGTTGAATAAATATTGTTTTCCCATAGATAAAAAAGTAATTTTTAATTTATTTTAATATTTACCCAAATAACAATTAAATTTAATTTTTTATAGAAAATTAATGACATTTCAATACTTTAATGTAAAATTTTACTTATAGAACTTAGTATTATTTCATATTTTAAAATATTTTAATATTTAGTTAAATAAAAGTAATGGATAATTTCAATGTGATTTACGATTTATTTAAATAAATTTAAGGTATTTTACATTTCAGGATTAAAAGCATCATTTTAAAATTTAATGTTACGTACTAATTTTATTTCCATTATAAAATATCAGTATATCTATAAAAGATTACTATCAAATCATTTTTGGCATTAATTAATAGGATTGTAAAATTGTATAATGGAAGAATATCCCTCTATTTAATTAAATTTTAATAATATTTTTGTTACTTAAATTAACTTAATATAATGGAAGGGAACCGAGATGTATATCCTCCCTCCTTAAACACATACTCACATATACACACAATATACAACCCTCGTTTATAAGGTTTTACTATAAGTTTAATTTATATCTTAATATATTTTAATATGTACTTAAATTAATTTGTTATATAATTTTGAGATTTATAAGAATTTATTTGCTTTTACACAAATTGTTAAAATAAAATTTAATGATATGAACTGTTATTCTTTAAAATAAATAATAAATTATATTTCCAGTATAATTAATAGGTATATCTATATTAATTTCATTTTTAATTATATTTAAAACTTTTTGTAGTTATTTTCAGAATTAGTGGTATTGTATAATTTTATAGTGGAACTAAATTCTTTATATTGAATAATTAAATTGATTAAATTTTCTTCTTTTTATAATTGCATGGAGAATTTATTATGTTTAAAAAACTTTGGCAGGCTTATTTACATGAATTACTTATAATTTATTTTTTATACTTTAAGTCCACGGAAATATGTAAGGGCTTTTCTTTTGTTTTATTACATTTTGGATCGGTGTGTCCAAAATATATGTGATGTAATCTTTTGGAAAGTGCAATTAATTAATATGATTTTAATAAATATTAACTGTATAATTAAATGACATCATTTGTTTTTATTAATTATAAATATCAAATGAATATATTTTAGATAATACAAACTCATTGTAGTGTATAATTTTGATAATAAAAGGTATATCGAGATCTTTGGGAAAAAATGTAAATTGTATCTAATACTAATTTAATTACATATATATATATATCCCAATCCCCCATCTAATCACCCCACAATGCATATATACATTACATCCCTCTCGCCATATATATCTCTTCATCATACCTCCATATTCTCTATCCATCTTTCCCTCTCTCCCATATCTACACACTATATGAGGATGTATGTGTGCATAGAGACATATATAGACACATAATAAAGAGTTTTCAAGTAAACTAATCCTAATTGACAATTAGTAATAATGTACTCCAAATCAAGTATGACATCATTCACATTATATGTCATCGTTGTCCAAGTTATGTCATCATATTAACAAGTTATATATCATGTTATTAAAGCACAATAATACACAATCATCTTACGGTATTCATATCTTTTAGGTTTAGTCATTATAAATCATCAACAAGGTATTCTAATAAGCATAAAAGTGGCAAGGGTATTTGGTATTTGACTTTATTGTGCACATTTAGTCATGCTACTAGTTGTGGTATTTCATCATACGCCTTCATGCATATAGATTTCCATCTATACTACACAACCATCATCAAATCTAACCAATAGATATAAATCAAATCGTATGAAATATAAACAACATGTTCAAGCATTCAAAATATAAGCTTGACATTGTATTATTATCTCATAGCTTTAGTCATTTCAAATCAATATTAATATCTAATGGGTTTAGTCATTTCAAATCACAAACAATGTATTCTAATAGGCATAATTGATACATCTATTTAGCATTCAAACTTGTTATCCATGTTAATGGTTATGGCATTTCATCATACACCTACCACGTATCTATATATTCATCCATAATAGACTACCATCAACAAAACTAATAGCAAATACATAAAAAACTATTGCATCTTATACATAAACAACATCTTCAAGCATTAAAAACATAAACGAATACGACTCATTAATCAAAAATCCACAACCCCGAAAACGTGAATAGGAACATGTTATGCAACATAATGTTGAAAAAAAGAGAAAGGATGAAGCAAAATACCCGAAGGAAGGTGGGTGCATGGTCGGATGATGCAAACGGAGGTTGTCGGAGGGCGAGTGCGTGGAGGAAGGTATTTGGGAGTTTGTTGCTTGTAGAATGAGAAAGAAAGGGCATTAAGCATTCAGTTTATAGACGTGGGAGAGCACATTATGTGCTCGTCCGTACTCGCCCATATGCACTGCCACAAAAGTTATCATGTCACTTGTTGCCCAATTGAAATTCAGGTGGGCGAGCACAAGTGCTCTTCACATGCTTGCTCATATAATTTAAGAGGCGCCACATACAAAATGTTACGAAATTCAAGTTGGCGAGCGGACGGGCGAGCACAAGTGTTGGTTGAGTGCTCGCCCACATGCAGGGGAACACGTGTGCTTGCCCATTCCACGATACCTTGTGCTCGTCGATTGCACTTTTTTTATAGTGTCGAGGCATCGAGTAGATGGTAGCATAGATCACTATTAGGCAAGTCTTGTGGGTTGTCCATCCAAACATATGGGGGGACTACCATGTTATTTTCTCTCTAATGGCTCTACATTCTACACTATGGATCCTTCTCTTTATTGTAGTGGCACTGGAATGGCCCCTATATCAGCCTGATGTGACAAATGTGTTTCTCTATGGTGACCTACATGAGGAAGTCTACATGTAGCAAACACATAGTTCACTACTCAGTGGGGAGTGTCAAAAGGTGTGCATACTTCATAAAGTTGAGTCCAAGAGGATGGTTTCAGAAGACCTCGGACTTGATAGAGCAGTAGAGGTTTGTAAGAAAGATTGCAGATCATCCACTATTTATTTAGAGGTCTCAGAGAACTACCGCCACTTTACTGGTCTATGTTGATGATATCACTATTATAGGGGATGATGTGCAAGGCATTCAAGCAACTTAGGTTTTCCTTGGTCAACAATTTTTAACCAAGGATCTTGGCAGTCTATGTTGCTTCCTTGGACTGGAGTTTGTCAGGAACCAGTGAGGTCTTATGACGCCCCATATGAAGTATGTTACAGATCTTCTCTCTGAGATGGGCATGGAAGATTGCAAGCCTGCCACCACTCCCATGGACCTGAGCATGAAACTGTATGAATGAAGACACTAAGGAGATAGACAAGAGGATTTACTGGGAGTTAGTTGGGAAGCACCTATATATGTAACCATCACCATGCCAGATATATCCTTTGTAGTGAGCCGATGAGGTAGTTCATGGAGTAGCCTAGACATGCACATATGGATGCAGTCTGTATGATTTTGAGGTATCCAAAGACCGCACCTGGAACTGGTCTTTTATTTAGCAAAGACGCATCCCTTGCTGTTACAGCTTACACAAATGAAGATTATACGGGATGTCTCGAGGACAAGAATTATACCTTAGACCTTGCAGTGTTCATAGGGAGCCCCTTGGTATCATGGAAGAGCAAGAAGTAGACGACGATTGCCAGATCTAGTGCAGAATCAGAGTACAAGGCTATGGCATAGTGGAGTACAAAGATGATGTGGATCAATTCCGTTTTGACTAATCTGGCCGTTAAGATGCCTCTTCCCATGCACCTCCAATGTGACAACCATGTTGCTCTTTTCATTGTTAACAACCCATCCTTCCATGAGAGGACAAAACATGTAGAGGTATATTGTTACTATACTCAAGATATGATCCATAACATAAGGGTTTCATTTCTACCACTCATATCAGCTCAGGCGAACAAACAGCAGAGGTGTTCAAGAAGGCTCTAGCTAGAGGATCATTCCAGAGATGTTCCAAACTGAGCTTGATTGATATCTATGATCCAGCTCGAGGGGGAGTGTTGAGATATTAGTCATCTTCCATCCTTTTTATGTATTATCTTTTCTTTATGTCTACATTATGTATTTCCCAACAGGCTTCTCTTCTATATAAGAGAACCCTATGGCCTCATAAGTAGATAAGTTATTGCAATCTCTCTCCATAGTGGAAAGCTTCTTTAAGCTTCTTTTGTAATAGAGTAGTTTGGGTTGAGTTGGTCCCATGGTATTTCAACCCCTCATTGTGTAATGTTCCATGCTAAATATTTGTTTGTGTGGTGTGGTTGATTGTTGTTGCTTGATTGTCTTGATTGATTGTTCTTGTGGACCATTTTTAACATGAATTTGATCAGAATACATGTAGCTAACCCTAATTATAATGAGAGAAGGCTTTGTACTCGTGTACTCCCATATAACAAAACAAGAACGGTTTACAGTGATTGGTAAGTTACCTAAAGGGATGGAGAATTGATGCAATGTGGCTATATTTGTGACCTTGAATGACTTAGAGTATTGCTTTCTGATTGATTTATGGTAGATGGATGGAAGAGGGGCCCTTCTTTTTTAGGCCATAGCTTGGCCTTTGTCAAGGAAGAGTTTTTGCTTCTAGCTTTCATGAAAAGATTTACTCTTGTGGGACAGTGGCACCCTCGAACACACAAAGAAATGGTATGGCCTATCCCCTACTTGTTGATATATGGTCTACTATGTGGATTCATTATTTTTTCGTAATGAAAGACCATCCCTTAATCTGTGTGTTTTTACATCGAATTCTTTACATATGAAGACCTATTAAAGGGGCATACTACTTCACAAACAAACCCTTCCACGTCTATACATGAACGTTGGTTCATCAAGATTACATAAGAAAAGCATACTAGCCTGGCAACCTTGTATAAAAGAAGATCGAGCTTCTAATATATAATTGATTTATGCTTGTACATTTTTGAAATATATATTTGTTTCGACATTAGATTTCCATGCTAGGAGTTCAAACTCTTTCATCGTTCCTCGCTCAGAACTCACCAACTGAAAGGAAAGCATTCCTATCCTAGGCTTTTCTCCTCTTGCATTTGCCACTGGAGGGGCGTGACTATTGATGAAAATAGTGATCCATCATATCAATCAGACGAAGGGAATAATCCTCGAACAGAAAGGGGGGCTCCCTAACAAGTCACCGTATTTGACTGAGCTTGTGGAAATGAGCCTATTCGAAATAGAGGATATAATCAATAGTGAAATACGTGGAAATCAAAAAAAGGACGAATGACAAACTAGAAAAGGAGGGACCGGGGTTGTGAAGCGTCTTATCAGAATTGGCCAAGGTAGGCAATAATTAGGAGGGATGATCATGCAAGGGGACGACGCCGCATAAAGACTTCTATTCAGGAATTTACTAGGAGGGGATGATTCCCGAATGCCATTGATAAAGGGCCTCTAATAGAGAATAATTTGAATTTGATCCTCTTTGAGAAGCAAGAGAAAAAATATCTCTGCCACTCATTAACATAGTCTCAAAGATGAGATCAGAAAACAAGTGCAACGAGAGTTTTCCCCTGCAACAAGATAAACACCAAGAGTATCATCCTTGAGAACTGGGCCATCCATGCATCATTGACCACCTATTCAGATCCTACCCTTTTTTGCCAAAAAAACAAATAATTGGGAAATGAAGGGCATCTACGAGTAGAGATGGAGATTATCGTAAGGTAATGGTCAGGTTATTCATTCTAGGTTGCTGGCAGCGTGATCAAGCCTTGCTTCAGTTCTCGGGGTCCGATGGAAAAGGTGCTCCATGACCAAGGATCAACTATGGAGTCAAGCTCAGTGAGCCCAACTCTATCAAGGCAAGCTCGAACTCATCAAAGGCAACTGACAGTGTCCATCCTCCCTTCTTTTCTGAGGCATGTCTACACACATTGAAGTTCCCAATGACCAAACAAGAAAGCTTAATGGAATTGGAGACCTACCCAATTTCCTTTCAAAAAGAGGATCATTCAGTAGCATCATGGAGATACCTTTTCTCTTGCAGGAGATGATCATGGGATGTGGGGACAATTTAACAAGGAAGCACTTCATACATAGGAACCAAAATCGTTCACGGAGAGTGCAGTTGAGGAAGGACCTCCACTAAAGAGGAATGGAGTCACATGGCAAAGACACTAGACGGGCATATTTTGGTCTCCACAGGACCACCAAGCTCTGAATTATGGACCACCAGATGGCATCGGTCATTAGGGATGGACTTCAGCATATTTGGATGATTATATTGGACCACAAGAAAGCCCCAAGGGTGTATCCAAAGCTATGATCAGCTCAGGCTATCGTAGAGGACGGGTGTTTGTTCTCTCTGAACTATAACAAGAGTACAATGCTCCTCTCGAAGGTGTAGGTGCCAAATTTCAATTAGAATTTTTTTGGTGAGTTTAGATTTACCTAAAAAGTACAACTCCCCTCGTTTTACCTCTTGCACTATCATCACAGCTAAATGCACTTTATCTTGCCTATAGAATACATACGAAGCAAATAAAAAGAGAAAAAAATCCAATGACCAAATGAAATTTCAAGAATAGTAAATCCAAGTATTCAAATACATTTTCAGTTAAACCTTATCAAGATTAGTAAATCCAAGTATTCGAATACATTTTAATTAAACCTTCAGATATATTATGCAAAGACTGTGTGGGGGGTTCCGAACTTTTCATCTTACCCTTTTCCCTTCCGATAACATCTACAGAAGCAGCAATACAAATATGCAGCAATGGCTTCAGATACACAGCAATGGCATCTTACTCCTTGTAAGCTAAAGTTGGTAAAATGGCAAGAGCTTCACCGTCGAGTACAAGCTGCTCTCCATTCTTGAAACACTTGGTCAGAAACTTCGCTCTGAAATATTTAAAAAACCATCAGGCACGCCTGGAAAATGAAAATCTATTTGTAGAAGTTAAGGAACCTATCAACTGAGCACGAAATACTTACATAAATCTCTTTCTGTTCTCCCTCAGATTAAGTGGCCGCACTTCAGCAACAAGCTCCTCCCCGGTGTAAACCGGCAATTTGAACTGCAATGTCTGTGAGATATATATGGCTCCCGGCTAAAGATAGATGATAACTGAATGATTAGTTACTCTAAACTATGATAATTGAAAGATACACGATAAAAGCAAGTTACACTCTTTATCTTTGTTAGAATAGAGCCAACCTGGTAAAATAACCCAGACATATCAATTCAACTCTATTGAAGAGATTTGAGATGAGGAATGTTAATATTAAAATCCAAAAACGGACCAAAATTGAGAGGCGAAGTAGGTAGTCTGTGTTAGAATTTTTTTTAAGAGTATCTAAATGTGGATGGCATATTACATTGTTTAGAAAGATGAAATAAAATTCATACAACAAGAAGACCAGAACTATCAGAATATCATAACATGTGACAAGTTTCTGATTGCAATGTGTCATCCTACTCACATAAATAGGCCCGATCCTTTTTTGTCTCATGGCGAAATATGAAGAGAGCGAAAACTGAATTGCAACAACTCTCTTATTTAATCAAGTCATCCTAACAGGATCTGGCTATAATTCCTCAAATATTCATCTCCAAAATTTTTCCAAATAGAGCACACAATGTTTCACTTGTCGCAAATTAAGAGTATATCCACAAACTACTTTTTCCACAGCATCTGACATCAAAGTCGACGGCGATGACAATTCATCTCAAATCATATTGGTTGCTGTGGTCTAAGATAATCAGCAGTTAACAAACAGCAATCGCTAAAAATGCAAACATATATGGATATCCCGTATCCAATCCGCCGCCATATCTATTTTATACATGTTTGACACACACACACACACACACACACACACACACACATATATATATATATATATATATATATATATCTTTTTTGAAATGATATGAATATCGATATCAATTTGATATATCTATTTTCGTACATTTTTTCATACATAAGTATAGTGTACATTTATTTTTAACTATATGTAACATAATTTTATATCTATTTTCACCATATTTGATATAGTTGTTATGAAATAAATACATTTTTACTATAGTTATATCCTGTGTAATCCATCCAATACATGTATACCGAAGCTTACTCTGTAATTATTTCTAATAATATCCATGTCCGGCATGAATCTGTTTTTTTTACGGATATGGTAACTTAGTTTATATCCGTCAATATCCATATTTGCATGAAGCGGAATCTAACAATAGATAAAGAAGTAGAACGCTCAAGATTTTATGTGAAACCCTACTCCACAAGGAGTGGGATGAAACCACGGGAGAAGGCCTCAAGGGGCCAGATTTTTTATTGAAACTCTCAATGAATACATGGGGTGTAGGGAGCCCCAAAGACAGAATGGAGTCCCACTTATAGATGATGTTGGACTAAAAATCATTGACAATAATTGGATCTTGGAGATATACAATTACCCTACATAATCTAACACTCTCCCTCAAGTTGGAGTTGAGAAAGTTGCAACTTGCAACAATAAAAAGTATACAACACATCTTCACTCGATAGATCTGAGAGAGATGGGGAAGACCCGCTCGAAGAAGTTGTAGCTGGTATAAGACCTCCATGAGGACGAGTCAGCGACAATCAGGACGTGCATGTAGTAGAGTTGTTGTGACAACCAGGTCATGCATGTAGATGTAGTGGGTCACTAGAAGAAATCCAGCATGGAGAGTAGTTGCACAATAGAATACGAGGAAGTAGTTGATGCTCAGTGAAGACGGTTGATCGCGGTAGTAGTCTGGAGTGTCGACCTTCATGTTGTGGATGGACAGTATAAGTCTGAGACAATCACAAATAGAGGCCACCTGGAGTAGTTGATGTCGGGAATCGGGATAGGCCCCCGATGATAAAGTATAAGCACCCGATGCAAAGAGGTTGTCCCTATGCAGATCTCGAGAGTTGGGCCTCTCCTATACGTGAATCCTAAGAATGGCTTCTCCCATTTTTCATATAACGACCTAGAATCGGTTCGTTTATTTAAGGACCCTGGAGAAGAGATTGCTTTTGCTGAGGAGCCATGAATAAATGATGATGGGTGCAATAAAAATCATGTAGATATATCTCAAGTAGAAGAATGTGTCATTCTCTCACTCCCCCTTTCTCCCAAACTTGTTTAAATAAGAACAAAGATCGTCAAGTTGGGAGAAACAAAATAAAACATGCATATTTTTCTTAAGCCGTTCACTTTTTTCGGCTTTCCCTTCCTTTCTTTTAAAATCGATCTTTTTTCTATGGGCCTTCCTTTTTTCAAATACAGCTCTCATTTTTTGTAGTTGTGGCCCAACTTTGGACCCAAAAACATTCACCTCATTTTTTTGGAATACAATAACAGCCCACTTATGAGCCCAGGAAGAAAACCCCTCCCTTTTTCTTTTAAACCATGGCCTAATTGAGCTCAAAAATAAAAGAATAGTCATATTTTGAAAGGAAATTTCACACCGTGTTTTTTTAAGCCAAAACAAGGGCTTTATGACATAACTCGTCCAACACCTTCAAATCTCTATTCCTATGTAGAGGATCTATATCAAGAGGGTGGTCAAATGTTAGCCTTTGGAGTAAAGATTGGCATCTCCTTCTCAAGTTGATAATCCCATCTTGATAATCACTTGACGGTGTGGTTGAGTCCTCAATCTAACTCTTTAGATATTCAACCATACGACAGTCTCTATGATCCAACATTTGAATCAACAGCTATATGATATCAAGATGGCCATGGTACATAACCTTAATTGTACTAAGGGATCTTTTGTGCAAATTAGTTATTCTTCATTTCATATTAAGGTGCGAATTGCAATAATTTTTATTGCATAATAGTTGTCATGGGCCCACATGTCCAACAATCTCTCGCTAGCCCAAAGAGCCATTAAAAGACTAATCTTTAAACCCACACTTATGTGCTAATCATAAGCTATTTAGACAAATAGCTTGGTCAGCTGACTAGTCATTCTGTTCCGAGAGACTATGCCAAGTCATTTTACAAACTTGCATATCTTCCAGTAACAATGCTCGCATCCAATGCGAATGTTGCATCTTATGCAACTGATACTTAATCTTGTTAAAGCAGACACAATGTATTTGGCACTACAACTCAACAATTATTATAACCAGAAAGGGATTTCTATTATCCTTATCAGAATATCCTTAAGCCTAGATATCTCTATCTCCTTAGACTAAGACAGTCTTAAGTCTTGTAAGGTATCTATAGGTAAGACTTTTAGATCACTATATACAAAGTCTTAAGTTCTTAAAGATAAGACTTTAAGATCACTATCTCTAAAGTCTTGTGTATTTGAAGATGTTATTACTGCAATCAAATGTCTTATCTCCATAACAGGACTGGTCATAGTTTACCACTCCCACTGCATGACTGACATCTGGCTTTTGTACATGTTGGGAAAAATAAGAGACTTGTTTATTCCATACGTCCTAGGCTCTCTTATATAGAGGAGTAGCCTATGGGTAAATTACATCAAGAGTCCGTAAGAAAATAGAAAATAGGAAACAATACAAATAACGTAACAAATATCTCTACACTCCTCAAGATGGAGCATAGATGTCAATCATGCTCAGCTTGGACGAGCACTTCTGGAATGGCCCTCTAAGTAATGCTTTGGTAAAGACATCTGCAGTTTGGTCCCCTGAGCTAACATGAGACGTAGAAATAAAACCTTTCTGAATCATATCTCGTATATAGTGACAATCAACCTCAATGTGCTTGGTTCGATCATGAAATGCTGGATTATTGGCAATAAATATAGCAGCTTGTTTGTCACACTCCAGAGCCATAGGAAGTGGAAATTCTGTATATAGATTTGTGAGAATAGCTTTCACCCACATCACTTCTGTACTAACCTGGGCCATAGCCCTATATTCTGACTCAGCACTAGATCTGACTACAACAGTTTGCTTCTTGCTTCTCCAAGAGACAAGAGAGTTTCCAACATATACAGCAAATTCAGTGGTGGACTTCCTATCCTTGGGACATCATGCGTAGTCTGCATCTGCACACGCTGAGATAACAAACTCCTTGTCTTTCTTGAATAATAGACCTGCATCTGGAGATGATTTAAGATACCTGACTATCATATGTATAGCATCCATATGTACCTGACGTGGTTGCTCCATAAACTAGCTCACCCAACTAACAGCAAATGAGATATCGGGCCTGGTAATAGTAACATAAAGAAGTTTTCCCACCGGTTCTCTGTATCTTCTCCTATCCACCTCATCAGTGTCATCATCATATAATTTCATGCTCGGATCCATAGGTGTAGTGGCCATTGGTCGGTCGGTATCCAAGCATTCATGTTTCATTCAACGGGGCAGTGACATATTTCCTCTGGGTCATTACCAGTCCATGAGGATTTCTGGCGAACTCCAGTCCCAGAAAATATCGAAGGACTCCAAGATCCTTGGTGACAAATTCACGACCCAACATTTCTTTTACCCTCTGAATTCCTTGTCCATCATCACCTATAATTAAGATATCATCTACATACACCATAATTGCAATAATACCTCTGGATGTAGTCTGTATAAACAGGGAATGATCTGCATTGGAACGTCTGTACCCCTGTTTTTCAAACAAGTTTGAGAGCTTCTGGAACCAAGCTCTAGGGCTCTGCTTAAGGCCATAGATGGTCTTATGAAGTCTACACACCTTACAACACCCCCCCTCAACAGCAAAACCAGGTGGATGTGGCATGCAGACTTCCTCCTGCAAGTCACCATATAAAAATGCATTCTTAACATCTAATTGGAATAGTGGCCAATCACGAGTAACCGCAACAGAAAGAAGGAACTGTAGGGTGGAATGGCGAGCAACCGGTGAGAATATATCAAGATAATACACCCCATATGTCTGTGTAAACCCACGAGCAACCAGGCGTGTCTTGTATCTATCAATGCTGCCACCTGCATTTTGCTTAACTGTGAAGACCCACTTGCAGCTCACTGTAGACACACTGGTAAGTGCAGGGACAAGGCTCCAGGTACCTCTTGACTGAAGAGCAGCCATCTCTTCTTACATAGCTAGATCATGGAAGGCCGTATCAGCGATATATCGGCGATATATCGCCGATATATTGGTTTCGAGAGGTTGGGGGTATCGAAATTGGAGTGTATATCTTTTTACAGGGATATTGGTGATATATCGTTGATATATCTGCGATATATCACCGTATCGGCTCATATCGATTAGAAATGAATGGATTCAGTACAAAAAATACAAGATATCGACCGATATCGCCGATATTTCGTCGATATCCCTATATATGAATGTTATTATTCATGCAAGCTTGATTCTACTACCTATCTAGCTACACCTAGTATCAAAACAATCTATGATTTACATATTTTGTTCCGGGTCAGGGGCGCTGTCCCCGCACCCCCGCAAGGGGGGGGGGCCAACCTGGGCCCCCCCAACCTCCCCCCCCCCAGGCTCGTTGACCGGGCAGCAAGACCCTCGTACTGGTAGGGTATGGTGCGACAGGAGGGTGCATACAATGGTTCTTCAACTTGGTGTATATTTACAAGTTATTTCATGTTGTAAAACTTGAATGAAATCCATTTCCAATATCTATAAGTCAATTCTTCAAAAAAATCTATAAGTTACGAATCAACATTAATATCGATATGTTCGAAATTATCGATATATGCAATATAAGCTTTATAGATGATCGATATGTGTGATCTAAGAGCATATTTATAAGTTATTTAGTGATCTAAGAACTTGGATAAACTTCATTTTCAATATATATATATATACATAGGTCAACATCTAACAGTACAACTGTATCGATATATGCGATATAAGGTTCATAGATGATCGATATGTGTTATCTAAGAGAGTAAGAGTACATTTGTAAATTATTTAGTAATCAAAGTATTTGGATGAACTCCATTTTCAATATATATAGTATGTCAACAACTAACAATATCAGCGATATGTTCGATATGACCGATATGTGCCCTATAAGGATCATAGTCCTCATAAATGATCTATATGTATTTTCTAGGTGTATATTTGTATTATTTCATGTTATAAGAACTTGAATGAAATCCATTTCCAATATTTATAAGTCAAGAATCAATACTAATATCGATATGACCGATATGTGTGATACCGATATGTGCGATATATGGTCTATAAATGGACCGATATGTGTGATATAAGTGTGTATTTGTACGTTATTTGTTGTTTTAATATCTTAAATGACCTTAATTTCTGAAAAAATGCCAAAAAATGGCTTTTTTGCGCCATTTTCGACATTTCCACTGATATCGCCGATATATCGTCGATATATCCCGACATATCCATTTCCGGGCGGACCGATACGATAATGATATCGATACGGCCTTCCATGAGCTAAACGCCATCTACTGTCCTTCAATGCATCTTGGTAATTCCGTGGAATATCCACCGCAGATAGTGCAATGGCAAAGCTCCTGAATTCCCCAGCTAAACGATCAAAAGAACTGTGGATGCTATAGGATATGACGTGCAGCTGCGCTTCTGTTTCCGAAGTGCAATAGGTAGATCCAAATCACATGCATCCTCATCTAGCCTCTGTAACACAGCATGCTCGGGTAAATCATTAGATCCATCGTTATTGATTATATTCTCAGAACATACCTCAGGCGAGCTAGATGATGAGCGGTGACCATGAGCAAAAGCAGGCCGACGGGTATAGTGGAGTGACAATGGGGGAACAGGAACTGTAACAGGAGGTGTAGGAGATCTAGGTCGTGGTGAAGGTGGTGGTGGTGGCATGTATATGGCTTCATCAGTGTCTAAGGATACCAACCAATCACCTGTAGGGGAGAAGTACATAACAGACTCAAAAAAGGTAACATCAGCACTTACAAAGTATTTCCTGCGCAATGGATCATAACATATGTACCCTTTTTGTGTCCTGGAGTGCCTGACGAAAACACATTTGACAGCCCTAGGAGAGAGCTTGTCAATACCTGGAGACACTTGGTGGACAAAGGCAACCGGGCCAAACACACGTGGGGTAAGAGATAACAATTCTTTTTCAGGGGAAACTAGGGAGAAAGGAATCTTCTCACCTAAGACTCGACAGCATGCGATTAATGAGATTACACACCTTTAGGACACCATCGTCCCAGAAAGAATGAGGAGCATGACTCTGTATGAGAAGCGTTCTGGTGACATCAAGTAAATGACGATGTTTCCTTTCTACAACTCCATTTTGTTGGGAAGTATAGGCACATGATGTCTGGTGGATAATCCCTTGTGTTGAAAAGTAATTTGAGAGAGTATGAGTACACAATTCTAAGGAATTATCGCTTCTCATAATCTTTACAGAAAAAATATTACGAACTTCATTTATGAAATTTATGATAGCATTCGCAGCTCCAGATTTATTCTTTAGTAAAAAGATCCAAGAAACACAAGAAAAATCATCCACAATGACCATATAAAACCTATGTCCCTGATGATCAGGAACACGACGAGGTCCCCAGATATCAACGTGAAACAACTCAAACTTGGAGTTACTACTCCGACTCTGACGACTGGGAAAGATAGACCGATGATGCTTTCCCAACTGACAAGCCTCACATTGGATGGACGCGTGAGGTGAAACCTGATGTAAAACACGACACAATTTCTGAAGCGGTAGATGGCCATGTGCCACATGAATGGAGAGACAGGTCCAGTAGGAAGAGAGGAGATTTCGGCATAAGGAGTCCGACTGAGACGATATAGGCCACCCTGCTCATAGCCACATCCAATCACGTTGCCCATAAGGATGTCCTGAAAAATGAGAGATGGATCAAAAATTGCTCAACATTGTAAATCCTTCGTAAGTTGGCTAATGGACAACAAATTCATTGAAAAATCAGGTGTGTGCAGCACATTCTTGAGGTGCATAGAAGGTGTCAGGCTAATCTCCCCCTAACCAATAATTGGGGAGTGCGTCCCATTAGCAATAACTACAGTACGGCCTGGAGAAACCTGTCGGTAGGCTGTAAGTAGACCTCGATCACCACACAGATGATGTGTGGCACCAGAGTCCATAATCCACTCTAAAGTATCATATCCACTGCTGCAAGTGAATACATAAGTGCTACCTGAGGTACTGGTGGATGCAAAAGCAGGAACGTCAGAACGACTCTCAGAGGCAAGCGCTGATGCAACAGGACCGGATGGAGGAATAATACCCCTCAGACGAGCTACAAGATCATCAAAGCGTTGATCTAGAGAAGAAGCAGATGAAGGTTCAATCTGTTCAGCTACTCGTGCAGAAGAAGGAAATCCATGTTTGGAATAGCATGTGTCCTCGGTATGTCCAGAACGGTGGCAAAAAGTGCATGATGGCCGTACACGACCTCCTCTGCCTCGAGGTCCACGACCACGAAACTGATGATGACCCCCACAACCTCGATTCGCTGTCATAGCCGAGGCGGTCTGATTTGCAGTAGATGAAGGGACAGTAATACGACTCAGCCTGTGAAAGGCTTCCTCCATCGGAGGAATAGTGGAATCTGCCAAGATCTGGGAACATGTAGCCTCGTACTCTGGATCAAGGGTTGCCAGAAATACACCAACCATAGTGACATTTAGGTAGGTCTTATGTTTCCCAGGAGTGGATGTGAGAGGCATGAAGCTGTAAAGCTTCTCAAACTCCACGTAAAGACGTGTATAATGAGTGTAGAGGCCGTCCATTCTGCTTGATTGTAAAGATGTCATGCTGGAGTTGCAGAATCTTCGTCTCATTCTTTGCCTGTGAATAGGTAGCAGCCAGAATATCCCACATTGCTTTTGCAGTGGGCTGATGGAGAATATCATTGACAATCTCAATTGCTAAAGTTCCTGATAACCAAACCTTGGCATATGCATCATCTGTCTCTTATGAGGTGTTGACCCCAATCTTCTCAACAGGATCTTCCTCAGTAAGAATATGCTTCTTACTGGTCGACTTCATCATACTCATGATCAGCATTGCCCACAGTTTCTAGTTTGACCCATCCATCTTCACAATAGGCATATGACCTCTGAAGGCGCCTGTAGATGGGATACCTACCTTTCTTTCTGACATGATTATAATAGAAGACTAGGGTCGTAGACTGAAGATATGATTATCTACATTGACATTCACGGGTTTGGTTGCATGTGTAGACTCAAGCAACCAAACCTATTAACATGGAGACGCAGGCGAAGATCTCCTTCCTGACGAAGATACCCTAAGGTTAGTCGAACCCTAAGACGTGGTGAACCCTAGGAGGGATGCACTAGGCGGGATATGAGAGACCGAGTCACAGTGCTCAAGAGACCAAGGTACGCGCGGAAAGGCGGAGGGGCGTCGAGGAGCACGTGGTGCCGAAAGGAGGGAACGCGCGGGGCCTGGGCGACGTGCGGGACCTGAGCACGCTAGAGGGGTGTGCGGGAGGCTGGGGCCTAAGCGGCGCGCAGGAGGCTCGCACGGAAGTCGAGGTCGAGTCGGCCTGCAGGAGGCCGGGGCCTAGGTGGCGCACGGGAGGCTGAGGTGGCCTGAGCGCACAGGGAAGGCCGAGGTCGAGGCCTAGGCGACACGCGAAGGGCTTGGAGGTGGGGGCTAGGGTTAGGGTTTGGTTCGAGAACTCCGGTCTAGGGCCGTTGCTCTGATATCATGTTAGGAAAAATAAGAGACTCGTTTATTCCATACGCTCTAGGCTCTCTTATATAGGGGAGTAGTCGATGGGTAAATTACATCAAGAGTCCATAAGAAAATAGAAAATAGGAAACAGTACAAATAACATAACAAATATCTCTACAGTACACATCTAGCATACAACATGTTTCCCATTATTGATGCACAAAGGACAAGCATCTTTAGTATTCGCATCATCAACACTTTGAGATGTTATCCCTTCAGATAGGTCATTACCACATCTTCAGGGAATGAAGTCTTCCTTGGAATTTCCTACGTGGAATCTTTCCCAAGTGTACCCTTCATATGACTATCCCAATGCCCTCTTCTCTTTGCCTCTGAACAACTTCAAACTAAGATCTGAGAGGCATCCTGAGATCTTGTATCTCAAGGATATGGGATAACCAGATCATAAATAGTTGTTATTATTACCCTTATATCATTTCAAATGATTAGGATATTATCTACATTTAGCATGATGAATACAATGGCACACCCACTAAGCTTTACATGGTTCATCAAGATTCTGTTTGAAATCATAACCTTTATAATTTCATCAAATCTGTTGTTTCAATTACGAGAAGCTTATTTGCAACAATGAAGCCATGGGGCCACTTCATATGAAGGTATTCATTGAGGAACGCAATATTGACTTCCATATTTCAAATGTTATGGTCAAGTCGTATAGCTATCGTTAGCAATATTCTGATGGGTATAAGCATGGTCACTGGATAGCAAGTCTCATTAAAGCGATGTCTTCTCTTCGTTTGTAGCTCTTGACTACGAGCCATGCTTTGAAGATCTTTACCATCTCATTAGGTTCCGTCTTTCTCTTGAAGATCCATTTACATCAACACGTTTTATCCCTATAGGTGGATCCTCGAGTGTCCATGCACAATACTTTTGTATGAAATCAACCTTAGACTTTATTGCCAACATCCATCTCTCCATGTCATGATCCTTAGAATCTTCATCATATGAAGTCAGATCATTGTCAGACATCTCTAACATACGAACTCCATACCCTCTAGGTAGTATTACCACCCTCAAACTAATTTGAAGAGATGAGTGTTTCATCATTAATTATCCTTTTAGTTTCTGATTTTAGGAACCTCATTATTCTCTTAGGATTTGATGAGTCCCTTAACTTCATTCTTATCTTGAGTTTTTTTTCTAATCGATGAGAAGGGCAATGTTGATTTTGAGAAGCTTACTGGGCATCCCTCCCTAATTGGAAAAGGAAGCATCCCTCCCTAATTGGATAAGGAACATAACGGCACTGCAGATAAGCCCAAGATGAAGTTGGTCAAAAAGAACAAGAAGTCCTGACATGCTTAACACCATCTAAGATATAATCTAGCTCTACAGTAACTAATCTGGTGGGACAAACTTATCGACCCACCTGAAAAGATATCCTTTCAATCTTTACTAAAATACCACTTGAGCTATTAATCGACTCAACGATATTGAACTATGATATGTATTGGCCACAAATGGATCTACTTCTTGTTATTCTAACGATCGATATTCGTTTCGTGTAAGCACAAAATGTCCACTTGACAAGAGATGAGAAAAACTCCCACCATTGCTCTCTTCCCTTGATCGAGACTTCTCACATCTCAAGAGGCAAGTTTTATTGAGCAACCAAAGGTGTTGACCCACCACATGAATCCTGGCACGAGTATCCAATTCTCCCGTTAAGAAACTATCTTTTTCCCGGCTCCCTTCTTGCCAAAGCCACTCCAACACCCTCTACCTTGGCCCCCTAAGTTAGATCACATTCGAATTGTGGTGCTTCTTCTCCCACGACCAACTTTACATTCTCTAATTGAATGGGAGGGAAGCTTCCACTACGACACCCAGCAAAGGATCAAGAGCTTATGTTGCCCTCGCTCTCTTCTTCGAAAGCCTAGTTTCCCAACTTAAGTCATCAAAATCTCATCCATTTACCGAGAAGTCCAACATGTCATTTGATAGACATGATTCTCTGAGACCAGCACATGTGCCTCTTCGATCACCCATTGCCCCTTCCTCACCAGTAGTGCCCCAAAACCACCATGAAAAGCTTCAACCATTGAGATCACAATTGTAAACGGAAAAGAACCTTCTATCGAGGGCATGGGCGTATCTTCTAAGGTGATATCATGAAGCAGAGCTGCTCTAAACGAGTTTGCTTGCGGAGGATCCAATGCTCACGTATAAAGAGAAACCTTCCTAGCTCAAAACTGACAAGGATTCGGCGAGGCTTCGCTCTAGACTAAGTGGGTTTGAACAAAGCAAGATTCAAATTCAGATTTGAGTATCGCTCCATGGATGTCAATACCACATTGGAGGAGTTTTTCTTCAGAGATGATAAGTAGAGCTTCTTCCTTAGCCCTACTTCTCTGCTACAGCCTATGCCCGATGTAGATCGTAGATTCCACCAATGGTAAGTAGGGTTTCTTCCATAGCCCTACTTCTCTGCTACATCCCATGCCCGATGTAGATTGTAGATTCCACCAATGGTTTTGCAATTGTTTTCAGAGGTGTTGTAAATAAGATACTCACCCCCACTGTTACTATCTCTTTGTCCTTTGGGTGAAGCTTCTTATTGTTGACCATCTCCCCAACCCAAAGTGGCATCATCTTGCGGCCAACCCTCATCTCCAAACATGGTGTTTCTTCAACGCATTCCCTTCGACTGGACCACAATCCCCAAGTCTTCCTCGGCTCACAAACCATTACAAATTATCTTTATGATAGCTCTAATGGAGCAGAGGGATTAACGTGATGTATCAAAACTCTGGTAACTCACGAGGACTCGAGAGATCAGAACCCACCACCACTCCATTTTTGACGCTTCATCCAGGAAGTGAAGGTAAAATCAAATGATGGAACACAAGGTACACTCCAACCCCATAGAGACCACCGCCTCATCTCCTTTGCTCGACAACCCTCGAAGGTAGATGGTACCACCATTCAACCACATCACATCGACATTAACACCATTTGTAGGGCTCATCTAATTAGTCCTTCAAGATTCAAAGCTCCATACCCGAACCTTCCCAATCACCACGTTATCAATCGAGGAAGAAACAATGCCACTACGACCCACCAATAAATTAACCTCCAACCCCACAGAGACCAATGCCTTAACCCCCTTGCTCAACAATCCTCAAAGGCAAATGGTAGAATCATTCAACCTCATCGCATCGACGCTAACATCATTTGCATGAGCCTATCTAACCTAGTTCTTTAATATTCGAAGCTCCTTACCGGGATAAATTAACCTAGTCCTTTAACGAGATCGAGATGACTAAGACCTATGTCGTATATTGTCACGTATAGGCATGCATCCTCTAACCGGAGACAGATTTATTATTATATATCTAAGTATGTACATTAGGCATACCATTAGGTTGATGACCAAAACAAGGTTTATACATCGGCGAGTTGGTGTGCATATCGTTAGCCATGTGAGTCCAGAGTGAACCATTTATAACAATAAATATTATTGTAATCTTTGATAAATCAATAAAAGTTATTGATTTAGTTCACTCATTGTCTAATATTAAATGGATGAATGCACTTATAAGATCCCTTAGTACAATTAGTGTTATGTACCATGGCCATCTTAATAATCATACAGGCGTTGATTCAATGGTTGAATCATAGAGGTTGGTGTTTGGATGATATCTAAAGAGTTAGATTGAAGACTCATCAAACAATGTTAAATGATTGTTAAGAAAGGAACTCCAACCTAAGAAGGAGATGGAAATCCCTCTCTTAAGGTTGATATCTGACCGACCGCTTGATGTAGGTCCTCTGCATAGGAATAGAGATTCGAATGTATCAGATAAGTTAGGTCAAAGAGTCGACTTAACGAGATCGAAATAACCAAGACCTATTTCGCATGTTATCACGATATAGGTGTGCATCCTCTGACTGGAGACAGATGTATTACTATATGTCTAAATATGTATATTAGACAGACTATTAAGTTGATGACCTAATCAAGGTCTATACACAGGCGAGCTGTGTGCATACGAGGGCATATGAGTAATACGATCTCTCAAATAGATTATACAGGTTCATTATTGAACGAGAAGACATGAGTTCACTCATGAGATATTGGGTCAAATTCTGTGCATGATCATCTCGTTTTAGAAGATTAACTGAAATTGTAGGTATGATATATGCTTTTTGGAGTGCGTATGATCGATACCAACTCACAATGATCAAATGAGAAAATCAATGATAAAACCTTGAAGAAGACAAGTTCAAATATGATTTAAAACTTCGGGTTTGATATAGGTCTTCCAGTATGCAGGATGTACGAGTATTAGAAATACTCGAGGGTGATGTGAACATAAAAGATTGCATAATCATGGCACTTCCATTCCGAGGGAGTGATGAAACAGGTTTTGATTTTAGTGACTCCTCTCAGTAGATTAGTAATCTAATCTTATTCCAAATGTTGGATATTGATCTGAACATGATTCAGATGCAATAAGAAGATTAGATTCACAGTTTGATTTAATCAAAAATCTTTGAGAGGTCCTCGAGATCTGGATTTGAGATATGATCTCAATCCAAGTCAATCTACATGGAATGTGCAATCGTCATGCCCTTATTTCCAAGGATCCGCGGAAAAAGAACATTATTCTTGAAAGAGTTCAAAAATCTTTCAATTATTGATAATATATCTCAGCATCAAGAGATGGATAATTAAATATGATTTAATTATCATAAATAATACGAATATGATTCATATTATTTGGACACGTGAGAATAGTCATATAAGATAATTAAATATGATTTAATTATCAAAGATATGATTAATGTAGATATCACAATCTATAATAATCATTAATATTATAAATATAATTTACACTATATTAGAGAGATTTATTTACTATATTAGAGAGATTTATTTGTAAATAGAATTTACAAGTTAAGTGTTGATGTGAATTGGATTCATATTGAATAATTAGTTGTAAATACAATTTACTTTTATATTGGGTGATTGAATTTGATTCATACTTATCAATGGCTTCTTATAATTGTCACAGATGATTTGCAATTATTAGGTGATATATTTGTTGACAGATAATTCCATGAATAAAGATTTAATGTCATAAGATTACATTAGATGGTGATTGGAGAGAGAGAAACTCTCTCCATCACAAGCTTGGGTGTCACCTTGAGTAAAAGGGGAAGGAGATAGTTACATGGAAGGAGACTCTCTAGTCATATTTTATTCATGACAATAAATTGATTCTAATTGAAATTAAATATGTTAAGATTATTTGTAACATATTTATTTTCTTTTAAATTAATAATTTGTTGTTGTGAATTATTGCAACAAAATCTCAACCATTGATATGAATTAGGAATACATATCCATCATCCAATTTAGTATAAAAGAAAGGGTAAACCCTAGTCTTTTTTACAACTTCAAGAGAAACAAATCTCTCTCTATTCTCATACACGTCCAAGCTCTCTCTCTCTCTCAATATTGTGGTTGTCCACTATATTGACCTAGAGAGACTCGTAGTCATCACGACATCATTGTGTTGCCGGATCGATTGCTCGTGGATCTCCGCCTTCTTTGGTGCATCTCATCACGGCATCATTGTGAGGAAGGCTATCGATTTTGTGAGACGAAATCAGGAGACTCCACGTTCAGTTCTTTAACGTGGATTACGGGAACTATGCGTCTCATCCACACACCTGCAAGTGCATCCTTCATCAAATCGGACTTGAAACAGGAGGTCTCTTCGTTTATAGATAAGCGATCGCAAACACGCTCCAAGAGGTAATTTTATTACTCGTTTATGATCTTGATGAAACGATTTGAGAAGTGTTATATCATGTGGTTTTATTTAATTAAAATTTTTAAATTCCATTGTCCGTTGCAACTAGTATAACTAGTTGTCCTAGATCGTATTTGATGCAATCTACACGCTTCAGTGATGCGCAAGACATTAACCCTAGCCTTCACATACAAGGGCATATGAGTAGTGATCTCTCAAAGGGATCATACAAGTTCACTGCTAAATTGGAAGACATGAGCTCACTCATGAGATATTGGGATAAATCAAATTCCAATGTTAGTCGTCTTGTTTTGGAAACAAGACATGATTTGAAGGTATGATATATACTTTGGGAAAGCATATGATCGATACCAACTTCCAATGATCGAATGAGAAACTTAACGATAAAATCCTAAAAGAGATAGTTCAAATAAAGTCAGAACTTCGAGCTTAATCATGGTCTTCCAGTATGCAAGATGTACGGGTATTGGGAATACTCGAGAGTAATGTGATCTTAAGCGATTATATAGCCATGACACTTCCATTTCGAGGGAGTGATAAAACAAGTTTGGATTTTAGTGACTCCGCTCAATAGACTTGTTATCCAATCTTACTCCAAATGTTGGACATTAATCTGAATATGATTTAAACGCAATGAGAAGATTGAATATTATGTCTAACTTGATCAGACATCTCTGAGAGTTCTCCTAGATCTGGATATGAGATTAAATCTCGTTATCCAAGTCACTATACATGGAATATACAGTCGCCATGTTCTTATCCCCAAGTATCCGCGGAGAAAGCACATTGTTCATAAAAGAGTTCAAGAATAATTCTATTATTGACAAAAGTTGAGCCTTATAATAAGATTAAATATGATTTAATTATTATTGATAGTATGGATATAATTCACATCATTTGGGCCAAGGTAGGTAATATCGATATCGTATCAGTCCATCTGAAAAAGGATATATCGCGGATATATCGGTATATATCGACGACATCAGTGGAAATCTCGAAAATAACGCAAAAAATGATTTTTTCACAAATTAAGATCATATTAGCTATTAAAACAATAAATAACATACAAATACGCATTTATGCAAGAATCCGGTATATCTAGCACACTAATACACATTATATCGCACATATTGATGATTGTTAATGTTGAATGCTGACTGCTGAGATATATTCTGAACATGTGATTCTAACTTGATCAGTATTAGACTTGTTTCATCTCTGTTATCAAAGAGGGTGAAGTCCACCAATTGAAGAACCGTCGTATACCCCTCTCACCCCCTCCCCCCTCGGTCGCACAATATCATATCGACCCGAAACAAAATATACAAATCATGATATAATTTAATATTATGAGTAGCAAAATAAGTAGTAAAATCAAGCTAACAAGGGTAATATTCATCAATATATATGGATATCGGTGAAATATCGATGATATCAGTCGATATCCAAGAAATGTTATACTGAAACCAGTCATTTTTTGCAATATGACTCGATATGGTGTTATATCGATGATATCTCGCAAGATATCGATGATATCTCGCGAGATATCAATGATATCCTGGAAAAGGATATATATGTGGATATCGATACCTCCATCTCATCGATACGAATATATCGGTGATATATCGCGATATTGCTACCTTGATTTGGACGCATGTAGAAGACATTTAAGAAGACTAATTGGATTTAATGATCATATATTATTAATGTGGATAGCATTATCTACAATAATTATATTTATATTAAAGAATTCATAATTTGGTTGAGAAGCAAAGTTAGAAGGAAAATGAAAAGAATTTGTTCTGACTTAGGTAGCGAGTACCTATTAGATAAATTCAGAAGAATACCATGTATAGAAAGGAATATTGTTCCTATCTTACTCCTAATATACCTTAGCTCAACGGAGCTGTAGGGAGATGCAACTGGATCATGTGTGACATGATTTGATCAATGATGAATCTTAGCCATGGAAGGTCGTATCATGATATATCGGCAATATATCAGTATCGACAGTTCACTGATATATCACCGATATGGTCGATATTTGGCCTTACAAGGCCATTTTATTCACAATCTCGGATCGATGTCGACGATATGGCGTCGATATACCGTCGATATATCGACGATATATCGTATCGACATGGTACCGATATCGATACTGATATCGATATGTCCAACCATGATCTTAGCATAATTACCTCTTAATTTCGAGGTATGTGTAGTAGAGACTGCATTCAAAGCAAATTCGAACGCCGAAAAGTAGTCGATTGAAATATTCCTAAAATGAAAATAAACGGCTAAAAATAAATTTGTCAAGTTAAACAAAGACATCCTGATTTGACATTAGATCAGAAATTAGAAGTAGATCACTGAAACATAGATAAGCCAACTGGAATGAAGGATAGTTGACTAAATTATTTAGTCAATTGATAGTTAAGTAAAACTGACCGAATAATAGACAGAAGGAGAAGTGTTTGATTTCAAGGTTTAGGGTTTACAAATTTACATGATTACATATTCCAAATTTCTCGCCAACACCTTGACATGAGCCACAACATTTTCAGCATAAAAATGCTCCAGACGAAAAACAACGCCATTTCTAATTAACTAAATAGCCCAAATCTTCGCCAAGCAAGTGGTGTGTTCCTTCTCAGAGCTGCACCATTCCGCCCCAATGGTCTCCCAAAAACCTGAGATTCCATTAGTATGCATCATAAGCCCCCTCCCAAGGAGCTCCCAAGCCGCCACCGAAACCCCACACTTGAAGAAAAGGTGCTCTGCATTCTCTAACATTCCCATTACACTCTGAATGAATGTACAATCCATCAATAAATCGTGCTAATCTCTCTCCCATCAGTAGTCTCCCTTTTCAGAACAGCCACATGAAAACCTTCAACCATGTCGAATCTTCCACCTCCATATTTATCTACAATCCATCGTGCTTCATCCAGGATCGTACAGCATTGGTCCTTTCAGTGCCCGATAAGCCCTGCTCACAGATAAAACAATGTCATACCAGCGCCAACAATCATGTCCGTCCGTGGGTCCTTCTACATTCTCCAGTTCCCTGCACCATCTTCAACAGCTCGCCCAACCTCTGTTTCGAAAGCTCCATTCTAAAAGTAGGGAAGAATGAGTGCACGTCCCAAACATCGGCAACCGAATAATTCGAATCTACTGCAAGAGCCAACAACCAAGGTATTTCCCCCAAGAGTCCCACCCTCGCTCCAATCATTTGTCCAGAACATGAAACCCTTGCCATCACTTACAACCGATCTCAAAAAAGGACGAATTTCCTGCACCACTCTGCAGATTACCCTCCAGAAAAGAGAAGGGGAGGACCCAATCACCCGATGTCCCGACAACGAACACCCTACACCATATATCTTCTGCAACAACTTACAGACCAAACTATCGCACCTCCCTCAGATCCGGACAATCCATTTACCAAGCAAGGCATTATTCATCTCCTCCAGACTACGCACACCAAGACCGCCATCATCTTTCGACGAGGATACAATGCCCCAATCTACTAAAGGAAATCCATTTGACTACCCCAAGGATGAGCAGAAGAATTGCCTCATAATGCTCTCAAGTCGCTTACTCACCCAAATAAGAAGGATCTTAGAAGAAAGGAAGGAAATAGGGATCGTCGAAAGCACTGAATTAAGCAACACCGGTCAACCCCTACAGGATAGAAATACCAACTTCCAGCCCGCCAACCTTTGTTCTACTTTCTGTATCATCGATACACAATCAGCTTGTCAAGTAATCTCGCCTACCAACGGTACGCCTAGATATCTCATTCACAATGAAATACGCAGGGATCTCAACCATCCAGCACATTTAGTAATCTCGTACTATGCTAAGTTGAAAGGCATGAATTCAGACTTCATCATGTTTGGTTTCAGACCAGAAATCATGCCAAATATGTCAAGAACAACAAAAAAGCCCATACAAATTTGTAGCCTTCCTTTAAAAAAAGGATAATATCATTCGTGTATTGAATTATATGCACAGAAAACTCCTCTCTACGGTAGCCAGTAAAAAAACCACCAGATACCGCACACTCCACCATGACAAACAGGGTGTCAACTACAAGAATAAATAGCAAGGGAGCGAGCGGCAACCCTTGGCATACACCCCTCTGCATCTAGAAAAAACCCCCCCTTGGTTGGTCATCACCAGGATCATGCACGAAGCAATAGTGATGCACATCTTCATCCAAGTAATCCATTGATCAGGAAAGCCCCTTCTATACAATGATGCCCAAAGAAATCACAAATCAACATAATCATAGGCCTTCGATAAATCAACATTCCACATAACCCCCTTACACTTCCTCCTCCAGTCCGCCACAATCTCAGACACTAGAACCACACTGCCCATGAGATGTCTGCCCATGAGGAAAGCGCTCTTCATCGGAGAAATCAGCACACCCAGCACCCCGCGTAAACGGTTCGCCAGGACCTTCGCCACAATCAGGTTAAGTGCATTCGAAAGCGCAATAGGTATAGTCCTCCACCCTGACTGCAACCTCATTCTTGGATAGAAGGAAAATCAATGAGCAACTCAACCTATCAAAATCGGAATTACCTGAAGCAAACTCCGAAATCATCTCCATCACCTCCGTCTCAACATCCCAGAACTCTTTGAAAAAATAGACCGAGAAGCCGTTTGGTCCTGGGAAACTATTTGGATTCAAAGCAAAGACTGCCTCACGAATCTCCTACGTAGTGAAATGATGTATCAACTCCCTATCAGCATCAGAAATGTGAGTGGTCCCCGAACCCAGCAATCTAAAACTATACCGCGGCGCCCACCTGCTCATATCTTTATAATACCATGTATTAGTCCTCCAACCTCCTCCCCTGTAAAGCTCCCCCCCCCCCACCTCGATTGTGTGGATCAAGTTCTGCCTCCTCCTCCCATTCACCATTGCATGAAAGTATCTTGTATTGGCATCGCCCTCCTTCACCCATTTCTGACACAACCTCTGCCTCCATTCCCATTCTCGCTTCCTATCCTCCTCTAGGATTTTCTGAAAACCCTATCCTCCTCCTCTAGGATTTTCTGAAAACCCTATCCTCCTCCTCTAGGATTTTCTGAAAACCCCTCAGCTCTCCAGCTCCTCCTCCTCAAGCTCTATGTAATCCTTCGATGAGTCCAACCTAACCATCTCTTCTACCGCATGATTCCTTCGTTATTCGCACATAGCTCGTGTCTCCCTTCTAAACTCAATCAGCCTACGCTGCAAAGCAGCCAACTTGAGCACCAACCTGATGGTCGCAGAGCCCTCAACCTCCAGATTGCCCCAGAACAAAATGATCATATCCCAAAACCCCTCATCCAATATCCAACACTTCTCAAACATGAAGAAAGAAGAAGACCAGCTACCATTGCAAGTATCCAGGCATAAGGGGGTATGATCCGACCTGAATCTGGGCAGCAACGTGACACCGACAAGATTTAACATCTCCAAAGCATCCACCGAAAGCAGGAATTTGTCAAGACGAGACTTAGAGGATGAGTTCCTCTAAATGTATTTGCAGTTCGTCACATCCAAGACCTACGAGCCCAAGTCCTCCACACACTCAACAAATAATACAAAACATGGATCATGCGCACCACGCCCCCTTGGTTCATCTTCGGCTTATAGCATGACGTTGAAATCATCTGCAACAATCCATGCCACCCGAAAATCTGACCCTCACATCCTGCAACTCTGCCCACAAAGTAGTGTTCGCAGAAGCCCCAATCTCACTATAGATCGACGTAAACAGCAAACTAGAACAATTCATATTGTGGACTAGCACCACCGAAACAAACCGCATCAGAATCACCTCATCTAACATGTCAAACACAGCACCATTCCATGCAATAACAATACCGCAAGAACTGCCAATAGTCGAAACTGCCTTGAAATCAGAGAGATGGGGTCTCGAAGTGGAACTCCACCTCATCAATTCCCAATATGTAATCTTCATCTCCTGCAAGCACACCGCATCTACCCTCCACTTGGCGGGCATGGACCTAACTACCATCCTTTTCTCTGGTTGGCCCAACCCGCGGACATT
The DNA here is from genome assembly GCA_037367405.1 of Ottelia alismoides. Lineage (NCBI taxonomy): Eukaryota > Viridiplantae > Streptophyta > Magnoliopsida > Alismatales > Hydrocharitaceae > Ottelia > Ottelia alismoides. The sequence continues at coordinate 257,714 of JAZKJV010009305.1, forward strand.
CCACGTCAAGCACTTCGTCTAGAAACCATGGGGGAGCCCCCTGCCATCTGTGCTCTGACTATCTTTACAACCTCGAGTTCAAATGGCACACTTTTTTCTTTCTCTACCCAAGACTGTTCTCAACCAAGCAACCGTCTACCTCCTCATGTCAAATCAGCCACATGTGGTTGCATTTCCTACGCCACCTATCCACTTCTGTTGGAATTTGTACAAATGAATTCTTTCAACTCTCAGCTTTGTTCAAGTTGAATTATCTCCCAACCACTCCCCTCAGTGCACCGCCTTTTTCGAGGAAAAAAAAGACAAAAGGTCGTTGCGCCACAGCCCCTGCACCCCCATGAGGATGCTTCTTCGTTGCGTCGATTCCTACTTTTCCTTTTGGACGACAGGAGAACCCAAAGGTTATCCTCAAACCAGCCACCAAACCTTTCTTGGTCACCCTGAACCCTCCTTCACCTTTCTGGTGCTCAAAAATCTTCATATGAACCCACCATCAGCCTCCGTCGGAGCATCAAGAATCGTCATATAAGCACATGATCCACCAAAGTTAGAAACACCCACATGTTCACGCTAGGACCGTTTGGCGCCAACGTCCGCAGCAGTAGACCTGGAAGGGTTTACCAGTTGAGAGGGACTCGTACTCGAAAGAGACATGCACCATATTGGTTCGGACTCGATCTGGGTTCAGCACTCGAAAGAGACATGCACCCAGATTCAGCACATTTGGATTTATCCCTAGATCCGGGTCTTGGACTCGATCCGGTAATTCAAAGACTCGTACGCAACATCCCCCTCAAGGCAAAGTATCTACAAATGGTCCCCGCAAGCCCAGCTCGGCATGCTTAGTGTTCGGATCCCTAAACGAGATCCAATTAGGGTATGCAAGCGATGCAAAGGAGGGATGACCCAATCTCCCCACTTCGAAAGAACCCCACACGTCGTTAGGGCTTCCAATCCACCCTAGAAAGAGACCAACCCCTCCTTCCAAAAAATTTGGTGCAATTAGCGCGCCCTCCTTCATTTTCGCATTGATTCACCGCACCCAATTCCCGAATCTTCACTGCGACAACAACCACACCATGGTTCACCTCCAGGTTTTCCGGCGAGGCATTCGCATCCCCGATGTTTGATTCATCCCCCTTCATGAGCACCGCCCAGATGGGGATCAAGCGCTTGCTGGCCTTTAATTCCACCCTTTTTGATGGTTATGGTTGGAAACCACGTGAAAGTATCTCAGTATGAATGCCTTCTCCCACCTTCAATCCCGAGCAACAGACCTCCATCACCTCCCCAAGCTCCGCTAGGGGCCTTGCGAAGAGGCTCCAGATTACGACACTGAAGCGGCACTCCAGCCAACCTCAATTCCAGGTCAGTGTCTCCCTTGGTGAAGAAGAACCATCAAGAAAATGAGGTCTACGCCACCCTACAGCGACCCTCCGTTCAAGCGGAAGGCAGGCCTTCAAAGCACCAGCTAGAATTTCAGTCGCTCCTCTCACAGAGAATTCACACATGCAAAGAAGGCCACCCGATAACCAGACCAAATCCACTCCAGTGACTTCCTCTCCGGGTATTGGCAGACTGAAATCCGAGTGCTTCCGATGTAGCGCATTGGATCATCTCTCCATGACATGCAAGGTTGAGGCGCAACTTTGTTTTCGATGCAGTTTGTCGGGTCATCGGTGGCGGGAGTACAGTAAAAAAGGAGTTTGGGAGAGGAGGAAGGCCGAGAAGGAGAAAGTCCAGCAGGTGATGCCCGAGTAAGATTTCCTTTCAAACAAGGCTCTTTGTGATATGTTGTTGCTGTCAAAGGATGCCAGAATGATGTGGCCATTGGATGGGATCGTCATAGGGGAGGGAGACATTGAGGCCTTGAGAATTATGTGGGAGAGATTGGGAATCACGAAGTAGTAGACTTAAAGCTAGACTTGATTAGACATGATTTTCTTGAAAACCTTGACTTGAGTATTTATCTTTTAAGCAGGATTCTTCTTGAACTTAAGCTCCATCCTTGAGCTTGAGCTTTCTTCCTGAAGGCTTTGGTCCTCTTGACCTAGCCACAAGCCGATAAACTAGATTTCATTATTATCAAAATATGCATGCCTATGTAAGACTCAAAACATCTCCCTCCTTCAACCATGGTTGCCTTGACCTCTGCCTATGCATGACCATGGTTTCACGCATCTTGCCTTCCTCCAAAATATTCTTTTGGCAATCACTTCTCTCCCCCAACTTCCTATTACTCAGACCTTTGCCATCCTACAACACATCAAGCTATACAACCTCCTTAGGTGCAAACCATCGTTTTAGATCTCTCAACATCATAATATCCTTCAAAAATGAAATCAACATCCTCCTAAGAAACTCTAGCTTTATCGCCACCATCTTGGTGGCCAACCCTTCCACCTAATAGTTTCTCCACAACTCAGCTTTCATTTTCCTAAACCCATCCTCCATGAGCCAGAGTGTTGTAAGTGAAAGACTCATTTAGTACAACTAGGTGTCATACATCATCCCACATCACTTACAGCCACTAATTCATGAGTCCGATATATTTTAAGAATGAGTTGGATTGGTTTGTTGACTCGGGAGCATCTTGCCATCTCAATGTATAAATTAAACAGTCATACGGTATAGTAAAGACTGTTAAACTAGGAAATGAAAGGCATTCTTTTATTGCGGGTCAGGAAAATGCCCAAATTGCACCCTACATCCATTCTCTTTAATATTGATTCCCCTCTTAGCATGCTTCCAGTGGGTCTTATCATGAAACAATCTTGACAGGCATGCTATTAACCGTGTTTCTCTTTAATTTCAGGATATACCAACCTGGTTGGTGAAAGTTGAGGTGGTGCAGAGAAAGATGTTTAACAACACTAGGTGCAGGCGCCTTAAGTTGGGCATGTTATGTATTTGGTCTGAAACAGTCGCTAGTGATCTCTGGCATCCACAGTTTGGTCATATTCATTGGAGAAACTTAGCAGCATTATACCATGTAGCTTGCCACAATCTACCTTTTGTTGTCAGTCGTGGCAATTAAAAAAACAGCATCGCATCTCATTTTGCCAAGGGTGATTCTGAGTTCAAGTCATGTTTTTAATCATGGTATGAATAAACATATTGTATATTTTGACTCTCTGTTATATTATATGCAATTTCTCCCTCTCCTACTAGGAGCTGCTTCTCTTTATTAAAAATACCCCTAGTATTATGTGCAACATCTAATCAATTTTTCTTCAATACGGTATCACGTGGCAATTCTAGACCTGCATTTCAAATTCCCAGAAAATATCCATTAATATTTCCCTTATCAACAGTTATCATTCCCAGGTAATCCTTCCAGCAACATCTATTCCGCAGGCAAGTCTTCTCCCGGCACTCTATTCTAGTCTTCTTTGTGCGAGTATCCTCATATCATTCTCCTCTTCATGCAAGCCTCCTCCTGCCATTCTACAAACACGCACGCCCTACTGCCACCTCAAGCAGAATCATGCATCTCAACCCAATAACAGAATGAGCATAGAATCTGTAACATATGATTGCTATCTAAATACCCACTTAATAAACTTAGCTTATGTTATGCAAACAAAAGCAACGACTAGGTAGAGTTATGGGTGACTTTAAATTTATCAAATAGAAAAGAAAAAGGATTCCCCATCAAAGGTTTTTTTTAATAGTAGGCCCGGTAATTTCAGGAGTCCAGAGCATCACCATCAAAGGTTGATGTATAAGGCTAGGCATCTCCTTGTGGGTCCTTAAATTGGTATCCTAATTTCATTGTCTGCATTAGGTGTAGAGGGGACACTAAGAGTGCTTTCCGGCATGTTCTTTTTCCCTCAAAATCTATTTTCAATAATGCTCTTAAAGTCGCCATTGAGCACAGCACCACAATTAATGCTTCCATTTCTAATTAACAGTGGATGTCAAAGCTTATTTTCCCTCCAGTGGACGTAAGAAATAAGGGTGTCAGACTTGTAAGATCGTTAGTGGAGACAGTCTTGTAAGATTATTTTATCTACAGTATTTTCTTGCAATGGGATTGCTTTCATCCGTGTCTTGCTCCTCACCCCAAAGAAAGAACATCCTGATGGTTTTGTAATTATGATCATATGTGATTGTAATTCCACCAGATGCCAATCTAGCCAGCGAGTTATTTCATTTGAACAAATTGAAGTTTGCATTCTGTGAAAGATCAGATTTTGGCTATTAGCAATCAAAGTGTGATTTAATAATAGCCAACAACCAAAACCCTTTGTAGTTGGAAATAGATTTCCGTACTCAGAAAAAGCACCAAATGAATACAAAGTCTCTAACCATGCATATTTCAAGCCTAATCTCCGGGACAGGCAAGAGAACCCACTATCGTGCTATCAACCTCATTCTCAAGCCAATCTCATCCACATTCACAAAGTAGCTTCCGTCACCATGCATTTACCAAAGAGAAGCAAGTCGACCTCTGACATGCATTAGCATCCTCTAACATCTATCAAGGGAAGCAGATAAAATAACATCCTCTGACAAGCATTTACAAATAAAATGAGCGGAAGTAGATAGGATTGCGCCATTCAAAACTCGCAGGCTTACCTCAGCATGGCAAAAGATGCAGATAAAATAGCATCGTCTCAATCATTAACAATTAAAGGAAAAGAGCAGACAGGTGGGCTCACGAAGTGATAGGCGATAAGGGCGGGGAACAAGGAGGCCACGAGCATCCCGTGGACAAGGGGTCCGTCGAAGCCTGCGATGTTCCTGGCGCGGTCGGCGTCGAAGTGGAGGGGGTTGGAGTCACCGGTGAGCCTCGCGTACTCGGCGATATCGGCCTCAAAGAACGACCTCTTCAACCTAAGTGCATCGCCAACTGCGAGAATGCGGGTGGAAGGAGATGAAGAGGAGCAGATGGTGGGATTGCGAGGGGGCAGTGGTAGTGGAGAGAGAGCGGGAGCGACGGCGCGGACCAATCGGGCGGCCAACATTACATAAGCCAGAGGGCTATGCGAGTCTTCCAGCCTTCTCCCGTCAAGGAAGCTCAAAAACTATGCTCTGGTTTTTTTCTCCGGCCCTTTTTTAATGCATCACTTCCTAACACAAAACATTTACTGATTTTTACACTCATAATCTTGAGTAATTCATCAATAATATTCATAATCCTGTATAATCATGAATTATGTGATAATCTTGAGTAATGCTTAACCCTTACATGACATAACCTCGTGTTATGTTCCATTTGAGATGTCCATTATATTTGACGGTTTCCGTAAAAAAAAGATAAAATTGTCTCTAATATCCATTCTTATTTGCAAATCATGCCATCGCATCTCTCTCCGTCATCTGGGAGGCTGGGAGGAAGAGTTGATGTAGGAGGTGGTCGGTGCGGGGGTGGGACTGTCGACGAAGAGGGAGCTGCTGGAGGTGGTGGTCTGCGCATGAGGTGATGGGGTTTGCAACCGCCTGCAAGATCAAAGCGGTCACGCTCACAGAGACGCGTGGGTGGGAGTGCCTCTGGGGTCGTCAGGGCAGCTCGCAGGCACACGTGGGACGGGGGGCTCCTGGTGGGACTCGTAGGCGGCGCAGGGAGGGGGGGGGGGTTCGGGGCTTGCAGGCGACGTGCGGGGCAGGGGGCTCCTGGGTCGAGGGCTCGCAGACGACGCAAGGCGGGGGGAGGGGCTTGGTGAGGAGGAGGATCGTAGACCCGGGGGGGCGAGGCTTGGGGAGGAGGGGCTCACAGGCAATGCGCGGGGTTCGGGGCTTGCATGGGCACGCGGGTCGAGACAGCTTGCAAGCGCTTGCGGTACATGGGGCTCCTGGGGTTGTTTGGGCTTGGGGAGGAGGGGCTCGTAGGCGGCGCATGGCGGGGGGGAGGGGGAGGGTTCGTGGCTTGGGGAGGAGGTCGACCTTGCAGGGGCGGAGGGCTCTTGGGGTCGCCTGGGAAGGAGGCGGCGGGGCGGTGGTAGATAGGCGACGGGGCATAGGGGGTTCCTACAGGCGGAGGGGAGGAGGGTATGGCTACGGGGGTGGCTGCCGACGGAGGGACGGAGGAGGAAGAAGTGGAGGGGTCGGCTACACTGCAAGATGGAGGACAGAGATGTTTTTTAAATTTTTAAATTTTTTTAGCAACCGTTGAATAGGATAAGGGTTAGATTAACCCAATGATATATTTGTGTTAAAGGAAAAACTAACGGAGGGTTATGAATATGAGACGGAATAACTATCCGAGGGTTCTTGTGTAATTCGCGATGCGAATTTACTAAGGGTTATGGGTGTAAAAATCCCAAACATATAATCTTGAAATCAATATCATCACAAACATCTACATCCATCCATAACAACTGCTATAGGGGGCGCCACCATCCAAGCTATTATTTCTTATGTTGACATTGTTGGAGAATAGACTTGGGAATAAGGGGATTATTCCCCACATCTCTCTCTGCGATTGTACAGATATTCCCCCTCTCCCTCTACGTCCATCCTCTTTGAACGATCGAAACTCTAGGCCTTATCCCCCCCTCCAAATCCTCAATGGCTCTTTTCTCCTCTCCTCTTGTGCACTCCTCTAACCATGTGGTGTTCCCCTCTCTTGCCATGCTTTCCTCATCGTACCTCTCCCCGGTCATGTGTTGTCTCCTTTTGCTCCATACTTTGCAAGTCGTCCTTGCTACATGCGAAGGGAGAATCTTGTCACGGATGGCCTTTACTCACCTTCGATGGTGGTGGGTGGTGGACTCATTTGCCATATAATCCTTCCCACGGCCTTCTGTGTAGGGGCATGGTGTCCTTGGGCATGTATTATCTTCTCTAACATGTCTTCAGACACATAATCTATGATTTTGACGACCCCCGTGAATCTTAATAAAAAGGCATGGAAGAAGGGATATGATCACACATTGCGACCAGTTGTTGATCTCTTCCTGTCGTGATAGTTCATTCACATATTGCCGACCATGGGATTTCTGGATTAAGAGGTACCAAATCTGTCTTTGTTCTTGCTCTAAGATTTTATGCCTCTGGTACGTAGTTTTCCATGCATTGATTCGAATATATTTCATATTTTCCTTAAGCATAACACTTTTTGTTATGTGCTTTTACTGCTTTGCAATCTTTGCTTTACGATTGACGTGATTAATAGTGAATGTGGTATGATTCGCAATTGTTCTAACCAATCATGCTAATTTTTTGTTGTTTAAACCCAAATTTTTGATAAGTTGGATGAAATTGGTCTATTCTTGATGTTTGTGTGGCGTGATTTAGTTAAAATTATGGGTAATAAATGTTTTTAGGGGCGTGTTGGACTTGAATGTATTCTCTTGATTTTTTTATAGGGCTGAGCAAGCTTTAGAATTGCATATTTGGATAATTCTATCTGGAAATGCACATTATGTTGCATTGTATAATGTATACATATTATCGGCCTACAATCTGAGCCTAATGTGCTTTGTTGCTATTGATTTGGGCCTTGTTTGTTGATCATCTGGGCTACTATCACCTGTTGTCAATGGGCTTGGATTTATATAATGTATTCTGACTACTCATATCGCTTTCACGCATTTCAATTGTGAGTATTACAATTCTCAATGCTTGACCTACAATGTCATGAGGATTTCAATTATATAAGCACGCTTTTGAGCTGCTATGCTTATGAATTCTCTCTAAAATTACGTATTTGCTTTTTCCGGAGATGGATGCCCTTGGATTTGTAGGATGGTTTTGTGTTTTTGATGAGCCTTGGCATTTGCCACCTGAACTGAATGCGCTTTGTTCCTCTTTCTTTGGCCCTTGTTTGCTGATCATCTGGGTTATTGCCACTTGTTGGCAATGAGATTAGTGTTATAAGATGTATTCTAACTACTCGTGTCACTTCGGTGCATTTCATTTCGTGGGTCTTGCACTTCTCAATGATCGACCTACAATGCCATGAGGATTTTAATTATATGAGCGAGCTTTTGAGATTGTAAGTTCTCCATGAAATTACACATTTGCTTTTTTGAAGATGGATGTCATTGGATTTGGAGAATAATTTTATGTTTTCGATGAGCCTTGTCCCCCTTATTTTGCTCTTACATATCCCCCTTATTATGCTCTTACATATCTTGGTTCTTAAATCTGGTTGTGAGCTCCTACATGGTTGTATATCTTGTTCATGGTGCTTGTTTGTTTGCATATCTAAATTAATGCATCTTTAATTTGTTTGATCTAAATTGATTGTTGTAAAAAAACAAGATCTTTTACTAAATTTCTATGCTTGAGTTGGTTCAACTAATATCAATTGGGAGAATACCAATATGGTTGTTGTGCTTCACTTTTGTATTCGTTGAACCATATATCTTTTGTCAATGCATATAATGCTTCCAGTATGCTTTATTTGATCTAAATAGACTGTTGTTTAAAGGTTCAGAGCTTTTCCAAAATTTGTATGGTAGAGTTGGTTCATCTAATATCAGTTTGAAGATTATTTGTTATTCTTGAAATTTCAAAGCTGATGTTATTGCTTAAGTCCTTCATTCATTTACTTGTATTATTGATGTGCTTCAGTTTTGTATTCGTTGAACTATATCTCTGTTCTAAATGGCATACAGTTATTCCAATATACTTTGTTTGATCTAAACGGACTGTTGCTAAAAGGTTCAGAGCTTTTCCAAAGTTTTGGTTCAGGTAATATCAATTTGGAGAATATTGGTTGTTCTTAAATTGGAAGAGCTTGCTCTCGTTGCTCAAGTCCTTAATTCAGTTACTTGTATGTTATTTTTTCAAATTTGCATTCCTTGCACCATAACTCTATTGTAAATGGCATTTAGTGCTTCTATTTGTGACTTCCTCTATTTATTTTGCATTTTTTTACTTCATTTATTCCCCTGGATGCAAACGCTTATAACTTGAGGTATGAACTATGATTTGGTTGATTTCAATTGCATTATTTTGCTTATTTGATGCTCTATATGATACCGTAATTAATTTACTAATTTGACACTTGGAACAATATGCTAAATTTAATGTACTTTGTATTATTTTCTAGTCATTTAAATGGCATTAAAATGAATCTGGACTTAGATTTATTACATCAAATGCTACTAACATTGGATTCATTCTTAATGCTCAATTATCTGACTGAATTAGGGGCATATTTTTACACTATTTCATATTTGAGTTCTGTTGGCATCTCATGGCGTTCTGTTACATATTGCACCACATTTAAAATGTATAAATCAAAGAAAAAACACATTCTGTTTATGCATTATATTTTGGCATCATGTCGTTTATGCATTGTCTGTGTTTGTTGACCTAGGTAGAGAAATGATTGTTGAATCTAGATATTTAAATCTGATTAATCCTCAAGGAGGCTCGTGTCCCTGTGTTCGACCTTGGTAAACTTATGAAGAATCAAATACAATAACAACAAAGCCTTTTCCCACTTAAAGTAGGGTCGGCTTAAAAAATGACGAATCCTTCTCCCACTATAAAGTAGGGTCGGCTACCTGAATTCTTGCTCAAATCCATGTTGAAAGATTCAGCTATTTTTTTGTGCTGACTATTGACTACCTAATGCAACCCTACAAAGGGGAATTTGAACCTGATATTTTGGGTGGAAGGCACACTACACTACTACCAGAACATTTAAGTGGGTTCCATAATATTCAAATAGTTGTGGTTTCTGATAGGATCCATTTTCGCCCCATGTGCTACGATAAAAATATGACTATTAAAGAGACAAAAATACGGTTTATTAGATGGCATCGTTGTCGGGGACACATCTGAAGATGCGATTTGCGATCGATTAAGGTTGATTAATTAAGTAAATATCGTTGTCCTAAATCAACCAATTCGATCAACAAGAAAATTAAACCACTAAGAATCAAACAGTGAATATAAGCGATTTCGCTACTTTTATTTACCTGGTATAGCAACCAGGGTTAAACACAAGGAGCACATTTAAGAGCTGAGTAGTAGGATTTTAAAATATTTTTATTGCTTTTAGTGGTTTTTAATTTTCAACTTTTTAATTTTCAATATGAGAAAAATAAGCACAAGTGATAAAAACACATACAAAGATTATTTTTATATTTTTAAAGGGGAAAAATACTAAGAAAATTGCAATAAAAATATTTTTGGTTTTTACATGTTTTGTACTGTTTTGGTCTTTTTTATATATTTTTAAACATTTTGTAATTTTCTAAAATCAAATAGTGAACAAAATAACAAATAGTGCATAGCCAGGAGTATTTTACAATTTAAAAATACCTAAAATGCCCCAAAACTCTAGGGGTGATTTTTACAATAAAATAGAAGCACATACTACAAACAGAGACTGAAATCACTATTTTTGGATTTTTTTTTCTATAATTTTTATAATTTTATAATTTTTTGAATGTTTTACATGGTTTTTGTATTATTAACAAAATTAATACTAAAGTTAAAAGACACTAAAATACAACTACCTTAATTTTATGTAATTTTTCTAAAACAAATAGGACACTTTTTAAGGATTTTTGAATTTTTAATAATAGAAAATATAATAAAATCAAAAGGTAAAAATTACAATAAATCAAACATGCAATTAGGGATTACAAGTAATTTGTAGAGTTTTGTAAGTTGATTTAATATTTATTGCACCAAATAAAAGATATGTAATTAAAAACAGTGGAGAGGGACCTATTCGTAATTACTCTAAGGTTTCTATGCCTCTGGAATAACATAAAAAAAAGCCTACATGGGGTCGTTGTGTAAATTTTCCATATAATGCATGCACAGCACATGAGTTAGGCAAACAGGGGCATAAATGCAAATTCAAAATGTTTCATTCATTCCATAACAATAAAAAAGTTCAGCACATAAGTTACAAATATCCCAGAAAATACGTAAGGCTAGACGTTATATAGAACTCGACTGGACTAAAGTGCAAATAAACAAGCTACAGGGTCCAACTGCAAATGTTCTTAACTCCACATTTTGTTTACTGGACTAAACCTTGCATACACGTAGCGCCCACGTAGAGGCTCGCTGATGTACAACTCTAATGACGTCTACGAAAGAATCTGATGGCTCTGATAAGGCTAGAATGTGCGTGTCAGATTCACCCCATGATCCAATCAGGCCATTAGAATTTTGGGGCGTGCTCGTACAGATCTGATCAGATCTGGGACTCCAACTCCAGATCGGACAACAAAAGAAGGGGCTGGACGAACTGAGCGCATGCGATCTTCAACAGAGTGTGGAGGGAGATCCACTACTCCAATGAAGTCACTATAGGGTTCAACACAATCATGGTGGCGCTCTGCATCGACCCAGGTGCTCGGACGAAGAAGTGGATGGTTGGATGGGTGAAACGATAGGACTCCGCCTGGAGATGCTCTGCTGGATCCGTCGAAGGGACAAATGGTGCTCCCATGGGCGTCTGAACCTGCAAGGAAACATTAGTCTCCGAGATGAAGCTCTAGCCAGGGTTATTTGGTCGAGAGAAACAGAGAAGTGACGGGGGGATGGTGGTCGATCTCCGGCATACATGAGAGATGGAGATCTTTCCTTAAGCTACCTATAATGAGTGAGTCTAAGGGGGTCAGGTTGCATACGAAGGATGGTGGCGAGTCAAGGAATCGATCAATGCATATAGATATGTCAGGCAAAGCTTCGACCAGTAGGTCGGAGTTGATGAACTAGCGATGGTGGAAATTAAAAGAATTAGAATGGAACATGGAAAATATCACTATGATGACTGAGTCTAAGGGGGCCAGTTTGCATACGAAGGATGGTGGTGAGTCGGGGAATCAATCGATGCGGATATATGTGCGAGGCGGAGCTCCGACCAGTATGTCGGAGTTGATGAACTAGCGACGGTGGAAATGAAAAGAATCGGAATGGAATGTGGAATGCAAGGGGGATAAGTAGTACCTGAAGGTACTGATAGATTCAGGAGCTTCAGGTGAGGTTGAGGGCGAGGTTATGGCCTCTACCGAGCTATAGCGGGCTGGGAGGCTTATCGCGGCAGAGGAGTCCGACCACGAGCTGAGCAAGCATGCCTGATCAACAAATTGACCTCCTAAAGACACCTAGTGGATCATGTCATGATGTTGGAGGTGCTAAGGGAAGGAAGGTGGCACGAGGAACGAGCTAACGAGCTCGGGAGGTGGAAGTAAGTCTCTATAGGAGATGTATAGGGTATAGAAAGATTGGAGGGTCGTGTAAAACCCTAGGAAGATCAGACTATGCTTAGGGATCCGCAAGAATCATGGATCCTAGGAGGTGATTTGGGAACAAAAAATCAATGCGAATGGATGTCTGACCCGATCAGGAAAAATGGGAGAAGAAGCTCCGGCGAAGCAGTTTTTCGAGTTGGGTCAGCTGGGAGTAGGGGCAACTAGCGTGGACCAATAAAACAATCCAAGCCAAAATTTGAAAGAATAATGAATATAGCGAATGATTTAAAAAATGAATAAAATGAAAAATGCTTATTATTTTATAAACTATTTTATGTGATTTTTAATTATTTTTATGAAATGTACAGATGGGGTATATATAATATACGATGATATATACATGTATAGTATACTTATATATTATATACACATATTTTTATTTTAATATTTTACCAAAAATAAGTTTTATTTTATATTTTATTTATTTTCGAAATAATTTGAGGAATATAATATTATTTTATTTGATTTTTAAAATTTTGAATAAGGGTATTAAATAAATATGTAATATACACACATGTGGCTTTTGTACAATGAATTGTGGATTTTATTTTTATTTTATTTTGTGTTTTCTGATTTTTATTTTATTTTTATTCCATTATTAAGGCTATATATAAGTGTCAACAATAATATGGAACTTACAAGAGTGCAAAATAACATATAAATATTTATTTATATAGCTATTCTCTATAATGTGCCATATCTTCCCCTACTTGTATTCCTTGTCGATCAAGCCAAGGTTTGACCTTCTCTCGAAGTTTGGGTCACTTTGTGTTTATTCTAAATACATCATTCTTTTTTATCTTTATTCTTTTAGTTTTTTTGGAAAATATGAGTTAATTATGCAATATTAACAAAATACATGTACAATGTTAATTTATTGTATTTACATATATTTTATAGATGCTTCTGCTAAAAACATAAAGCTAAAAATAAAAGAATAAAGAATGAGAATCGTAGATTCATCCTCGTCCTCCTATACTTACCTTTGCTAGTCCCTTAGCAAACACTTATTTGAAAAAGAAGTGAAATAAGAAGAGAAGAAAAAGAACCAAAGTTGATTATTAAACTTATCTTCATTAAATTGGAGTATGGAGCTCAGTCGGACCTTTGGATTATTAATTTGACAGAACCTTATTGGGAAATAGGTTTAAGACTCAATAGCTTCCAAGTTCCACAGTCTATGGTCAGGACTCCTTAACAACTAGGTCAGAACAAGTCTACATACGCAAACTCTAATGAGTATGAATCTTTCCTTGTACTATGTAAGTGATATATAGTCCCCCACCTCAGAAATAACAAAGACATAGTCCCCCTCAACAAGGTAACTCTAATTTCCTAGTCTAGCAACTCTTTCCTCGAGGAGTGGGATATTCCCTTCTAAGTTCAAGTACAACCAGCTCAATGAGAGGGGGGAAAGAAGAGAATGGACCTTTGCCAGTGTAACCACGTATCCCTTGGAGCTTAACTAGTGTAGCTAAGTCTCCAGCTGCAAGCTTCCTTGAGATGAGATGATGGAATACATAAGCTTTACTTATTCACTATATGCAATCCAACATGCATTTTATTTTAATCAGGCATGCCCACTTTTTTGGGATTTTTGCAATTTTACACATTTTTTTTCGACATATATACATCATATCTACAAGGTGTAGCATATACATAAGGAGTTTTCTCTTCTTGAGCTAGAAGACTATCCCTCTTTTGAAGCATTATTACAACCCACAGACTCCTGTCATTAGACCTCAATGATACTAGACAAGTTGAGGTGCACATCCCTCCCTAGAAAAGGATGAGAGGTTCCGACTAGATGTACTACCCTCATATGTTACTCCAAACCAAATGATTCTACCTCCTCACCCCTCATCCGTGTTGAGCTACGTGTAAGGTGTGTGCCCAAGTCAAGCCATTATCTCTGAGAGACATGCATGCGTTGTTAAGTGTTCTACATAGGCTTATAAAGATGACATGTGAACATAGCCTAGTGAACTCAAAGAATTAAGTCACTAAGGACCTAAAAATCTTAACCCAAGTCCTATAAGGTTCCTCTAAAGTTAAGTGGATTAAGGTCTTAACCAAGCTCCATTCTTCAATTTCATTCTAGACCAGTTTAAATGTCAACCATAATTTTGAAGAATGCACATGCAAGTATATACAAAACTCTTTTTTGATGGATTTTTTTCAAAATATGCAATTTTTTTATGGAAATTTTGATTTTTCAAAATTTTAGGTATTTTGAAAATAACAAAGACATAGTCCCCCTCAACAAGGTAACTCTAATTTCCTAGTCTAGCAACTCTTTCCTCGAGGAGTGGGATATTCCCTTCTAAGTTCAAGTACAACCAGCTCAATGAGAGGGGGGAAAGAAGAGAATGGACCTTTGCCAGTGTAACCACGTATCCCTTGGAGCTTAACTAGTGTAGCTAAGTCTCCAGCTGCAAGCTTCCTTGAGATGAGATGATGGAATACATAAGCTTTACTTATTCACTATATGCAATCCAACATGCATTTTATTTTTAATCAGGCATGCCCACTTTTTTGGGATTTTTGCAATTTTACACATTTTTTTCGACATATATACATCATATCTATAAGGTGTAGCATATACATAAGGAGTTTTCTCTTCTTGAGCTAGAAGACTAA